>APFE031121767.1:0-38272 GCA_000404065.3 Pinus taeda
AAACAATGAAAAACCCTTAACATTCCAAAACCTAACCCTAGGAGATGAAACGCCAAACTGTGGGCCCCGTTTGGGGGTAAGTTGGTACATCAACTTCCCGGGGTCGTAACTTTAGCGTATGATCTCCGTTTGACGCGTACAATAGCTCATTAGAAGGATCTATTCGAGCACTATCATTGTCAGAATAGGCAACACCGGTCCATGTTCCATGGACCCGTGTTTCCCTCGGATTCCCCAAAAAACGTCATTTAGGGCCTCAAAACGGCTCCGGAATTTAAGGACCCGAAAAACTGCTAAAAATAGTAAGTTGTGCTACAATTAAGGAAACTCAAAATGCTGAGAAAGACAATGGTGGGGGTCCAGGTGGACTTGGCAGGTGGCCACCAATATCCACCTGGATCATAAAATTTCATAGGAAAAAAGGTATAGCAAAAATGGCACGATGACCTATTTGGAGTAGTGAAACACTAGAATCCAAGCTCTGATACCAAATTCTATGAAATAAACTCACAAAAGATATAAAAGATAGATGAATGCCTTAGAAATAAGCCTCTTCAAGGGGGAAACCTGCTTTAAATTACACAAATGAACAATTCTTGGATGATTCAAATGAAAAAACCTCCCATCTATATATAGGAGTCTAACGGGTCACAATATAATCAGGTCGACCTAACAATAATAATATAAAGGCACAAAAATAACGATAGAGGGATTCTATGGGGCATAATAATGACAATATGGGGACAATAGGGGCACAACAATAACAATAAGGGATACAATGACAATAGTAATGGGGGAATCATTAGTATTATAGGGACCTAACATAGACCTTCTATTGACAGTGGCTTCCCTTCAGACAAAACCTCCAAATACTTGTTTCCCTTGAGCCTTCTTCTAGGCTTCAAAACCAACTACACAGCCCCTTGAAGAGGCATGACAGACTGCGGCTTCCTAGATGTAGATTCTCGACCTCTAAAATAGTTTACATAAGGCTTGCGGCATGGTTGTAGATGACCCAAAGAAGTGCAGATTTCGGTTAGGAGAGATTCACCATAAAAATCACACCCAAAAAATCCTGAGACCAACCTTTATACATAGCGACAACTTCATCTCAATCCTCATACCTATAATAGAAGATAAGAAAGCTTAAAACAATCCACACAAAGGCCCAGTAACCTTCACATTCAACTAGAACTAATAGAGTGTGATTGATTTCCTATATACCATATCCAAATAGAGGTACCCAATATAAGGAGTTGTCATGGATTCTCTAAAAGATGAATCACGTTATACAATGGTGTTTACCAACACGTGCCCAAATAGCTTATTGAAGAGCGTCCTCAACCCACTAGCTTCATAATCATGCATGTTGTTTTATAAATTCAACCTCAATGGTGCTCTTAGAGAAATAATATTTAGTCTTTGATTCATCCACGAAATAAAGGTGGATTCTAAGAGATCCATCACTTAGATGTTCTCTTTTCATTCTTCACACAGATAGCTCAAATTCCAGGCAAAGTATGTCATAGATAGATAGGTAGACCTAAATTATAGTAAGTTATATATTTGATTAGGTGTTTAATTAGAACAACAGGATCCCCAAAAATCATCTATGTTAAGGAAGAAGTGCATAACAGATAGGAATATGACTTCAAAGGCCATCTCCCTCTCATTTTGATAAGTGAGAGGATCATCATCTGATAATGGTTTCATTTGAGACCATGGCTTCCTTTAAATATTGAGTTATCCACAACCAACTATTTTTCCTGCCACTATTCCTTTGGTCCATTTGCCAAGATTGTTATTTTAGTTAATGAATCATAATGCAGATTTGGAGATATAGCTAATCATCAAAGTTAAACATAAGACATTCTGCCGGGAATTTTGTAGCTCCCTATGAAGTATTGTTTTAGTTTGAAATAAAGTCTTCATTAATCTACCCCTCAATTTTAATATGAAGATTTATCGTACAACAATTGCATCATAAATCCCTTTACTCCAAATTAGAGAGACAATTAACATCATGGTCCTTCTTCACCCAGGGTGAAGAATTCCTCCCATGAAATAATCTAATCAACCAGATGATTCATCATGACTACCAATCCATCATACAAAGGTCCTTCTCATCAAGGCATTTGAATCCATGCAACCATTCTTCATGAAGTCAATGATCCCCCCATTGTTCTTTATGATTATAGAGGTTGATGCAAGGCACTGGTCCATCTCCTCAAAAAAACAAAGAAAATTCAAAGGTTGCAATCCTTCATTATAATATTTGACTGCTTCAAGGCTTCTTTCTTATTAGACTCCAAATATAAATCTCTATCTTTCTCGATTCTTTATAGGACATACTGATGTAGACAACTTCAAATCTGATTATGATAGGGTTTCTAATCCAGAATCCTAGTCCTTACTGATCTAACATCTTCAACAATACTCTAGAATTTGATATTGGATGATGAACACTTATAGTTTCCAAGAATCAGTGATATGGAGATAATACAATCATTCACTTATTTCTCAAGTCAATGGAGGATCTGAACTGATTTATTTAGTTCATTAAGAGAAGTATTTTGTATTGTTATTGTCATCATAAGCTCATAATTAGCAATTTGACAAGTTTCTCATTAATTCCTTATGACTGGCAATGTAATCCTGTAATCCTTGAAGATGTCTACTCATGAAAAATGTGCCACTAAAGATGCCTGCCAAGAATAGTGCCCACAAGGCTGTTGATTTATACTTCAATATCGACCCATACACATCTTTATACAAGCCTGAGATGATCTTCCAAGATTGATTCTTTCAATGAGGTTGATATAGGGCATAAAGATGAATTTAAAAAATAATTCTAGTGTTTGAAGCTTTTCTTCTTTCCAATGTAACCAAAGATTATCTGTTGAACCACCTAATGATTTGGTATAGGCTCTTATTTAATCACAGTATTGCTACTGTAAAGAAAAATTCTCCACAAGCTCAAGTAGATAAGATTGTGTATATATATATATATATATGTATAAATATATATGTGAACTACAGTCATTATTCTTATTTCACTGAGACTCAGACTATCTCCACAGTTCAACAAATACTCTTCTTACTGTAGGAGACTGAGTTCAAGGTGATCAGCTTTTTGTTTTTGAGAAGATAAGCCTTATCTCATAGAACTAAGATGGTGTAAAACAAGACAATAGTAATATCCCTTACTGATGATTCCATTGAAATATTTTGAAATGTTAGTGACAAATTTACCATAGAATTTTTATGTAGACAAATCTTTGTACATCAGATTATGAGTAGAATACTTAGAGTTCTATTCTTCAGGACGGTAGAATGACTTCTTCAGGACAATATCTCAAACGAGTGTTCTCTACTTCATGCCTCTATACATTCAAAGATGCAATGTTTCAAGCATGATTTCATATTGATTAAATATCATATCAATCTAATGAACCACTGTCTTCTCTATTGTAGTGTTTTTAGTTTGAATTAGAATTTTTCCAAATTAGGATTCAATTATTAGCCTTAGAAAATAACCCTTACCAATCACTTACAAAGACTGATTTGAGGCCCTTGGAGGCTCCTTCAATTACTATTTTCTACTCAGATTAGGGCTCAATATTACCATCATTTCAAAAACTAAAACTCACTCTAAAATTTTTCACAAGGTCTTACAATATATGGCATAGATTTTCATTCATTGTAGATGATGTGAATTATAGTTACATTATTGTTATGACTATTCAAAGACTGTCCTAACATTGTATTTAAAATGGCTAAAAAATTTTCCAATCTTCATCATCACAAGAAATAAAGATTAGGCGACATGGACCTTTAACAAAACATGTCATAAAGAATGTCCTATCCCCAGAACAAATACCCAAATTTCTGAATATACCATTTGGGTCACAATTTTGTGTCTCTTTTCCGATGAATCTTGGCAGCATATGTAATACTCTTGACCCTGGTTATTGAAACTGCCTTATTTTCTGTGTTATCCTTTTGGGAATTTACGATCTGACTCGATTTATATGATTGGTTATTTGTCCCTCCAAAATAAGTAATGTAGCTTTTAAAACAAGATACCATAGTGGCTCAGCGATATTTCCAAAGATAGAAGATTTCGACCTGTAAACATAGAATATCCTTCCACAAACAAATGCACATGAGTGTCTCTAAATTTGGCCAGAAATAAAGAATTAGACTTTCAAAATGAGCATAGATTTGACCTACTCATTGTAACTATGCCCAAGAATTTGATTTAATTCTACAAGGAGCTCGGCCTCGGAATGCCTCTAACTTTTGATGTGATGGATACTTGTCAACAAGTTTCTTAGTGACTTCATTCTCTCTTACTTGGGCTTTTCCTCACCTAGCTCTTATACCATGTTAAATTTTGGGACATGTTCTCTACTTAGTTACTTCACTAATCCATATTAGCCCATTTATCATTCCAATTTGATCCCATGAGCAATCAAATAACTCATTATCATATAAACAATATCTGAAGGATGAACATAAACGAGAGAAGCAGGAGACAAACCAAAAAAAGAGAACACAAGGATATGGCTCAAGCCAAGGAAAAACCCTGAGATGGGGAAAACACTTTATCAATTGTTCTTATCATTAATATGAAATGTTCAATAGAGAGAATACAATAATTCAAACTCGAAATCACTTGCAAATGTGAATGTCCAATACCACTTCCCTTAGCAAGCAGATGGCTCAAAGAAAGTTGTAAATATTACATTCTGAGAAAGCTCTAAGGATTGTTGACTTCTATGCAATTATGGTAGGATTGGCTAGGGCATAAACATAGTATGCTACAACGCCCCATTCATTTCCTTCTATACATTCTATTGACTATGTCTTCCCTTCAAACAGACCCTCCAAATACTCCTTGCCCTTAAGCCTTCTTATAGGATGCAAAAACCATCTACAAAGTCCCCTGAAGAGGCATGACAGACTGTGGCTTCCTATCTGTAGATTCTTAGCCTCCAAAACATGGGATATAAGGCTTGCGACCTAGCTGTAGATGACCCAAAGAAGTGTGGCTTTCTCTTAGGAGAGTTTCACCATAAACATCATGCCCAAAACATCCATAGATCAACCTTTATACACAGTGGTAGCTTCATCTCAAAACTTGGACATGTAATAGAAGATAAGAAAGCTTAGAAATGCCCACACAAAGGCCCAGACTTGTCTCTATGAGGCTCAACCTTCTAACTAAGGAATTTAGCCCATCAAACAACCCTGCCAAGACAATAACCTAGCCCTTCCTCCTTCGCTAAAAACACCTTCCTCCTGCGGCTATTTTAGAGAGTAAATAATGTATGTGAGATTATCAAATGATGTTGGAGGACTCTCTCTTTTATAGGAGGAAGAGAGCAGTTTTACTTGTAAAATTATCACTAAGCCAACATTGATAAATTACACATGAGGGGGCTTAATTTCATAAATATATTTTCCTCATTCAAATATAGTGATCTTTAGGGAAATTTTGGTCCTCTAAAAAAAGGGATTCAATGCCACAACTATCGTCTTTGAAGGAGCTACCCAAAGTCGAATTTGGCCCTAGTTACCAATTTCAACAACTTCCCTATTCTAAAAAAGGGCTTACTTCCATGTTTTCAAGGAGCTCCAACTGATAATGATAAAGGTGGAGGCTTAATAATTTATGATCATCTTTGGGAATCTTTCTTTTTGGAAAGATTAGAAATTCACACTGCAAACTATCATGTTGTCAAAATGAAAATGAATCATCTACTTGGATATGAAAATATTGAAGGATTGTTCCTATTGAGAAGGTTAAGTAAATAGGCTAGTGGGTCTTCCAAATTATTGCAAGTGCTAATAGATCAATTCTTTTTCCCAGACTTACGGTGGACATATATAATTCATTTTTAGCATCTAAACTGGCCACCTACATTTGATCCTAGACGTCCCCTACTCCTTGTAAGGAAAAGGTGATGGGTACAGATAGGACATGAATCCAAAGTTTAAAGATACCCATTTTCTGGAGGATATTTAACATGGTTGGGCCACCTTGGTCCAAAATATATTTTGAAGTTTAAACCATGCAATTTAAATGATGGGGAAGACTATGATTCACTACTGGTTGGTGTGCATATAGTTGCTATGCCTAAAGCCTAGGAACTAGGTGCATGTGTTGGAATTAATATGCACATTCTATATGAAATCAAATCCAATGTTGCAAGAAGCTCTTAGGTCTTTGTAGATTAGGTTCCTCAACTAGTTTTCTCTAAATATTTTCTTCAAGGATCCAGGAATTGTGCTAGATGAGACCAAGTCAATAGCTTTTCCTATTCCTCCAGATGCTATAGCACATCAACAAATTATTCCTGACTCAACTTGGGGATATGTTGAGGAGGTTGATGTAGCAATTGTCAAGATTTGGCAAAAGATAGTAGGTGTTAATGTTGTGGCTCAGTATGAAGGTTTTTCTCCCAAATAGGTTGCACAAGAATTCATTGCCATTTCCAATACAGTGAGGTATATTGGTTTCATTGGCCTTGGAGTGATGGGATATAACATGGAAACACAAATTATTAAATAAAATTATCATGTTTGTGATTTTGATATATATGAACCAATTTTATCTCGAATTGAAAAAGGAAGTCCAACGAAAGTTGCACAAGGTGATGAGGTTCTCATAGTTATGCTTACTACTAAACAACAAGTTGGACGTGCATTATTTGGAGATGGAGGGGCAGTTGCAACTTTATTAGATGGGACATCAATAGTGCTACGTTCAACTGTATCACCAAGGTTTATAAAAGAATTAGAGACATGGTTGGAAGATGAGAGAAAATTATTTCAGATGGTTGATGCCCATGTATCTCGTGATGTGGTGAAGGCTGCTAGGGGAAAGCTAATGGATTCCAAAACTGATGAAGCATTGAAGCACACTAGTGCTTTTTCATCAGATTTGGGTGAGAAAATATACATTATCAAGGGTGGAGTTGGAGCTAGCATCCATGTGAAAATAGTAAATCACCTTTTTGCTGGAATTCACAATACATCTGTTGTTGAAGTTATGACATTTAGAGTTTTTTTTTTAATCTGAACACACAAGTGTGACTCCTTTGGATATTCCCCTGTTGCACAACCAATAGATTATTTTCTCTATCATTTGAAAAATTCATTATTGGAGCAGTCAACCTGTTTTAGGTGGAAACCCAGGGCTTCATAGAAATTTCAAAATTTTTAACTTACAAGGTAGTAAATCTTGAATCCATTTCCTCTCTGTCATCACTACTATGATACATGTTTATAGTAGATTTATCTAGATTGATTTCCATTATTTTTTCTAGGAATAAGATTGAGTGCTACCCCTATGTACTTTGTTTGCTTCTTTGAGTACACTGACTATTTCCACTCTAAGGAGAACAACATCTTCAAACAACATATGATAAATTTTGAGATATGGAGTTTTAGTTGTGCTACCCACTCATCTTTAATGCATGTTTCTGGGTACATCTATTTTGAGGGTTTGAGGCAGACAATACTAATTTTGCATCTTCTTCTATTGTCTATTAGCAAGTTTCTATTTTGAGGGTTTTAGGGGAAACTCTCTCTCTAGTTTTAGTGGTCCCCTTGCAACCCTAGCTAGATCTCTTCTTCTTCAGCGGAAATCATCTATGATCTTAGAGGACTGGATTTTCTTATTTCCTTAATATCTAATCATATTTATTTGTAGGAAGCTTCAATATCATTAATATAATTTGGGTTGCAGGGTTATAGTATCTCCAAGGGCCAAGTTGTGCAATCAAGGAAGAAGTTTCTTACTAATCCTAGATCTAATTTATAGATCTCAAGGTGCCTGGGAGAGTTGTATTGCTAAGGATCGAGTTTCTTAACTTATAGGAGGGTTGAACTATCTTGCAGTTCCAAGTATTAGTTCCAAAAATCATCTTTAGAAATTGGGGTTGAACATTGAGGCTTGATTTATTCTAGCTAGTGGGTTGAATCCCTTGTGAATGGAGATGACCTTAAGCTACAATTATAGGCCACTAAGTTCCCATAATTCGTTTGCTAAGCAGAGATCTCCAACAGTGGTTGTCCAAGCACTATATTGACCCCAAGGACCACGAATTTCTTCATTTTTGGACTGATATGTATTGCATTTGGCCTAATTTACATGACTGAGTATTATCTGTGTACCTAGGAAACATATTTCTGCAATCTAAAGTTTGATTATTCTTATAAGATGACTATGTCTTGACATTTCTGTTAGCAACCACTTCTTTCTAGGTTCCTCTATATTACCTATGCACTATGCTCTTGTTTATATCTTCTTGCTATGTATTTTTGGGTTTTCATTAATGGAGGAATAATGCTTTAATGTGTTATAGCATACATCTCTGAGTGAAAAACTAATATGTTGGGTTCCCTATATTTATATTAATGAAATGGGTTATTGATGTAATCAGTTTCTTGGTCCTTTCTCCTTATTAATGTGTGACAAACAAGAAAATACTCCTACATCAATCTACTCTCAAAATGTTTGACAAAGACTCTTACTAAAGAAAAACCAACAAACGCAGAAGACACAATGACATTTGGAAGAAATTTTCAGATGGATTATTAGAGGTATCATATCCATGCTCTTGGTTGGTTCTGGGATTAAAACCAAGTAATATCATACCGAAATCAAAAGGCTTAAGGTAGCTAGGAAAAATGTTTCTAAGACAGGGATAATTTGCTCAAAATTTTGAAGATTATCAAAAAACCTTCGTGAAAGTGATAAAGCAAATGGATTCATGGGTATCCTTAGAAGCAACAAAAAGAAAGGGAAGTTGCAGACTTAATGATAAAAGAACAACTAATGACTAGGACTCATATTCAAAAACTTCTGGGAAGCTTTCTTTGAATAAAGAGGCCTACTTTGTTCCCCATAATATAGGGATTGATGGGTAGCCAGACATTAATAACCTGTCGTTTGGAGATGTGGTTACTATTAAGATACCTATGTTCTAACAACCATTGTGACACACAATTGATGGGAAACGATGATATCATTTTCAAAATGTGTGGCTATAAATAAAAAAATATAGAGTAATCTTGTTAATTTTAAATAACAATTGTGTTAAAGCCTATATTGAACTCAGGATGAACGGAGGCAATCCTAGGGTAACCACAAACCAAGCTTAACCTGGTAGGTATCCCTACCAGGTCGAGAGAGGGCTCTTGTTGAGCCTCAAACCTACACTTCTTTACACATCCTCCCAGCCTCTTTTTCCTATTCATTTCCTTATTTTGCCACTCATTCCCTCCATCAAATTGCTCAAATCATTGTATTTTAGGACTTTTTACATGATTTTCTAATTATGCTAATGACTGTGTTTGGTTTAGAATTTTGGTTCAAGGTGCTGCTTTCCGCAGCTCATACAGGGTTTTCTGCAGCTGATCCCGGTTTCCGCAGCCAACCCTGGATTCCGCAGCTGTTTTATTAAATGCTATGTTCCAGGTGTCCTCCGGGAAGAAGAGCCACATGGGCAAGTTCTTGGAACCAAGGACATGGTGTGTGTCCCTCCAGACCATCCAAACAAGTCATCCAAGCCCGTGGTCAATGAGGAGGTAACTTCAGTCAATGGAGGTCATTGGCGGTGGCACGGCTCTGCGTGTTTTGTTTTAGAGCACGTGAAGAACAGGTGGCATCATCCTCAGTTATGAAAGTAGTGGGAAACATAATCCAACAGCGGATTGAATGCCCACAATGACCATTGCCTAAATCCGAGGACGTAGCAAGGCTACGTGTTTTTATTCAGCTGTTCGAATTACTTAGATTTCGTTAAGTTAGTTCGCCTTCTTCAGTTATAAATAAAGCGTCTTTCAACGTTGGACAAGTGAGTTGTTAGCTACTGTGATATACTTTTGAACTCCCACTGTATTTTCTATTTCATGCATAATATATGAGAAGACTGTTATTCCATTTACGCATGTGATTGATCTTTGAAATGGCTAGAGTAGGCAGAGGGCCCCTGTTTACTAAAGGCCTATACAATACTTTTAATTTCCTGCATTTCACTTTCTTATTTTATGTAAATACTACCTTTGATTGTTGAGTTTTGATAGCTGTACATACATTTCAAATTCTGCTTGTTTACATTGCTGTACTTTTTCATGACTGATCAGTGTGTTATGCAGGCTTCTTAGGCGTGCCTGGGATAGTTTCTTTCTTTTCTTTTTCATAACTAGTGACACTTGTGATCATCTTGTCTATGTTGTTGACCTTCTTTGTTTTGCAGCCTTTATTTCCTCATTATCACTTAGTCAATCTGCTTATTTTCTTTCTATTTGTAGACATCAAGTTGTTTATCTATTGATGGTCTCTTCTTCATAACTTAATATCTTTATTGAGGACCAAAATATCACTTAGCACAGCTTGATTTAGTTATTCAAGAACTCACAATTGCTTGACTTGTTTTTAATTGTTTATCACATGATATATTCAGTTAAAAAGGCAAGATGTTAAGAAGAAGTTAAAGTATTTGTGACTAGTCTTTCTTCTAGATAGATTTACTTTAGTTTCACATTGCTTAGTTGTTATTTGACATAGATTTCATTTTCATTTCCTTGCAGCAACAGAGATACTGGGCCAATGTCATTAGTCTTCTATTTGATGCCTTTACTTTCCTTTAAGAATTGATTTCATTTCAAGCTTTCTTGTAGAATACTTTTAAGTTGTAAAAAGCTCATCACAATCTCACACACTTCACTCACTTTATTTCATTTCCATCACATCACATTAGGAGAGATATACTTGAAAACAAACTTAAAAAGTTAAAAACGACAAAAGCTTAAGAAATATTTTCCTAAGTACATACAGTACACCTCACTTCATCAGCTTACGAGCCCCGGGTTGACATTTAAAAGTTGCAATTTAGACATCACTAAATTGACCAAACACTAGGGATGCATGGATGATAAGTGAGTGGTTTTATGAGGTGTAGGGTCCCCAATCAACCTAGAATAGGATTGCCTAATGATTTTCCTATAGGGACCCCTTTCCTGTAGCATTTCAGGACACCTTGTAGTGCTACAGGATCCTCCTGTAGCAGTTACAGGACATCTTATAGCAAGCCAGAAAATGCAGAAAAAATGAATTTTGATGCATGAAAATGGATATGAGTGGTAGGGACATGGTAGGGATGGATGAGATGGAGTTGATGGAGGGATAAATGATATGAAACTTGCAATGTTTTCCTTGTAGCTTTGCATATTTTACTGCCTTCAAAACCTACAAAATCATAGAATTTATTAGTGGATAGGTTTGAGGTCCTTGACATGGTAATTTTTTTTTTAAAGTCACACATGCTGCCTCAAAAGAGGTTTTCATCTTGCTTGCCTGCCCTAGGTGCTTCAAAGGCGGTTTTCACCCATGGATTGTTTTATTTTTATTTTTTCACTCCTGGGCTACATCAAGGAGGTTTTCAACCTAAGAGTTGGCCTCAAATTCCTCATAGAGGTTTTCACCTATGCCTCTTATTGTTTTTTTATTTTTATTTTTTCCCCTTTTTTCACACAAGTAAAAAAACGGTCTTCAAGAATTGTGTGACATGGAAGCTAAGACACTTCCAATCACATTTACCTTGTTACTAATGATGTTAATGAACTCCTACTTAAACAGAGGTCTTTTATAATATTTCAATATGTATCCATTTACAAGCGAGGGAATACCTTCCTCATCAATGATCCTGATTTGAACAATCCCATTTTCATGGAAATTCTCTATCAGGTATAGGCTTAACCACCTGGTCATCACTTTTCCTCTGAAGTCCTTAAACCTGGAGTCATATAGCAGTGCCCAATCCCCTTCTTGGGAAAACTTGTACTAGATGTTCTTGTCATGCCAAACCTTCCTCTGTACTTGGATAACTTAAATGTGTAGGAGTGCCTGCATCCTGAATTCATCCAGATCATTTATCTGGAACAAACTCTCCTATTGTTCCTTTGTAACATCCAAATCTAACTGTGCTACCATTCTCAAGGTGTTGTAATCAAACTCAATGGAGAGTAGAGCCTTCTTTCCATTGACCAAGTCATAAGGGGTGAAACCAGTGGTTGTCTTCTTGGTTGTATTATAGGCCAAAGTGGCCTCCACTAGCCTATCAGCCCAATATTTATTTATGCTTCTCACAACCTTGATGAGGATGCCCTCCAATGCTCTGTTAGTAACCTCTACTTGTCCATTGGCTTAAGGATGATAGGCAATTGAATTCATGTGTTTTATCCTATGCTTCCCTAACAAATTCTCGATCAGATGTGATGTGAATTGGGCTCCTTGATCGGTGACTAGTTCTCTAGGGTGCCTGAACTTGTAGAATACATTCTCCCTTAAGAACTCAACCACTTTCTCCTATGTTTCTACTTTGACAACCATGGTCTCAACCCACTTTGTCAAATAATCAGTGCATACAATTATGTACTTTTTTTCCCTTGATGGTGGATCAATGGGCCCAATGAAATCCATGCCCCAATTATCAAATGGCTCTAGAGTCACCTGAGGTTGCAAGGGAATTTCATCCTTGGGAGTAGGTTTCCCCATTCTCTGGAACTGATCACATTGAATGGTGTATCTTCTTGCATCTTGGTGGAGAGTGGGCTAGTAGTAGCCATCTTGCAGTACCTTGAAATTTGTCCTCTTGGCTAAAAAGAGACCTCCATAAGGCTCATCATGACAGACTAGAAGGATGTCAAAGACTTCCTCCTCCCCGACACACCTCCTCAAAATTTGATCTGGACCTAGCTTGAAAATATTTCCCCCAATCCAAGTGAATGGGGTGCTCTTCCTTACAATTCTTCTCTTCTCCTTAGATGACAGATTCGGAGGGAACTTTGCAGCAACTAAGTAGTTGGCTATGTCAGAAAACCATGGAGAGAGGATTAGAATAGAAAATAAATGCTCATCTAGTAGCTGATCATCAACCATTCCTTCCTCACCTGCAAGCAAAACAAGTCTAGACAAAAAAACTACTACTACATTTTCTCTACCTGGCTTATCAATGATAGTTAAATCAAACTGTTGTAATAAAAGCAACAATCTAATAATTATAGCATTCACATCAGGTTTTTTCATTAAGTATTTGATAACAACATGGTTAGTATGCACAAAGGTTTGATAACCATTGATGTATTGTTTGAATTTGTTCAGGGAGTGGACAATAGCTATGAGTTCCTTTTTGGTCACAGTGTAGTTCAATTCAACCTTGGACAAATTTTTCCTAATGAAGTAAATGGCATAAGGAAACTTGTCATCTATATGGCCTAGACCTTCTCCTATAACTTTGTCAGATGCATGAGCATGGATGTGGAAAGGAAGATCCCAATTTGGGCCTCTGACTATGGGTGCAGTAGTCAACTTGTCCTTCAAGATTTATAGGGTCCCTTAGAAACTGTATGACCAACAAAATTCAGAGTCCTTGGCCAGCAGTCCAAACAATGGCCATGATACTTTGTTGAATTCCTTGATAAATCTCCTATAGTATCCAACTAAGCCTAATAAACTATTGACATCCCTCTTCTTTTGAGGGGTAGGGACCCTTTTTATGATAGTAATTTTATTTGGGTCCATGTATAGTCCTTCCTAGGATATTGATTGACCCAAAACAGTCACTGCATTCATTAAGAATTCACACTTGGGACTAAGTGATAGGTTCATTTCAATGCATTTATTTAATTTTTTCCCTAAGTTAGAGAGAGCCTCCAGGAAATCATCCCCATAGGGAGTGAAATCATCCATATAGATTTCTACAGAGTCATGGACTAGCTGAACAAAGATGCTCAAAACTACCCTTTGAAAAGTGGCAAGGGCATTATATAATCTAAAAGGAAGGACATTATAAGAAAAGGTATCTGAAATATAAGTGAAGTTGGTTTTATCTTGGTGCTCTGGGCTGTTATGGATCTGATTATAACCACTGAATCCATCCAGGAAAGAGAAGAACTTCTTCCCTGCAAGACCATCCAAGACTTGATCAATGAAAGGTAGAGGAAAATGGCCTTTCTTAGTGGCTTTGTTTAGTTCTCTGTAATCCACATAGATCCTCCACTTTCCATTCTTCTTTGGGACCAAAACTAGAGGGGACACTCACTCACTATTTAAGATGGGTAAATGAACCCTGCATCTAACAACTTCTGCAATTCTTCTTTGACTATGTCTTTAAGGGCTAGGTTCATTCTCCTTAGAGGTTGGCACACTGGTTTACATCCTTTGTTAATGTAGATGTGATGAGTACACATTGAAGGATGCACTCCTTTCATTTCCTTATAGATCCAAGCAAAAGCATCCAAGTGCTCTCTTGGTATGTTGCACAAATTCTCTTCCCGATGGGTTGATAGAGAGGGGTTGATTTTCAATGGTTTAGATGGAAAAAATTATACCATTTTGATATGAGTAGGACTTTATTTAACTAGGCACAAATTAGTCCAAGGGTTATCTTCATATTTCTTCACCATCTCATCAAGAGGTATGGTGCTGGGGGGTTGGTTATGGAGGATTTTATCAATGAGGTCATATTCATTAGGTTTCCCCCCTCCTATAATAGAATTTAGGTTATATATTGGGTAGGATGTGATATGGTATACTTCATATTCCTCTTCCTCTTCCAACCATAAGGGTAATTCATGCTCTAGGGATGGTTGAGAAGGAGGGTACAAGACCAACTATTTGGAAAAATTCCCATTCTTAATGGTCATGTTCCCAACTCTCCAACTTATGTAAGCATTAGCAGTGGCTAGCCATGGCCTTCCAAGGATGTGAGAATAACCATTGAATTTGGTATTGGGATGGAGAACTAAGAAGTGATCATGGTACTTCCAGGAATCAATAGAGACCATCACATCCTCAACAACTCCTTAGGGAGCTATTGTGGATTTGTCTGCAAGTTGTAATATTGTTGTGGTCTTTCTTAAGGACCCTTGGAGATTTAGTTTGAGCATGGTCTCCTTAGTCATCACAATGATGGCAGCCCCAATATCAATCAAGGTATGTGGGACAATGATGCCAGCAATGTGCACATCTACCACATGACTTCCAGGGTCTGGTTACTTTGCGATAATCACTCTCCCCAGCATTAAGTTAGACAACTGTCCAATGAAATTAATGGTGGGGGTGCCTCTCTTTCTCCTCCCAGGATGTTTGAATCATTTTTCCTTGATTATATTGTTGTATATGGGAACATCCTTGATGTCTTGGAGGAGTGGGATTTTAACACACAAGTTTTTCAATTCTCCCAGAAGTTCAGTCTCTTCTCAGGTGCGTTGATTAGGATGGATCAATTGTTTAGGAAAAGGAGGTGGATTGGATTTAGGAACACTCTCTTCCTTTTCCTCTTCAATATCCTTAGGTGGAGATGGAGGTTGGTTATCTGGAAGCACTCTTCCATACCTAAGGTTGATTTCTTGAATTTCCACATCATAGGCAAGGTAGGATGTCTCTCCATTATAGACATGTTGTCCCTATTTGTTGTTCGGGTTTGGATTTGGTTGAGCATACATCTAAGGTTTCTTAGGTGGATCAGGATGAAGGAGATGTGGTTGAGATTTAGGTGGAGGCAATAAGGCTGGAGATTGGTTGAATGGAGGCCTCCAACCTTGTGTTGGGGTGTTCCATTGAGGATATTGGGGAGCATATGTCTGAAATGATTGCTTGGTAGGTGGGAAGGGTATTGAGGTGCATAAGACCAAGGTGAAGGTGTGGACCATGAAGGATTATCAAGAGAACACCAAGGGGTAAGGGATGAATTTTGATTGGGATTGTAGTAGGATTAGGATGCCCCTTGCATGCCCTACTAGTATGGTCGAGGTCCTTGAGGCCTCCTTTGATTGATATAACAGTGTTGTTCAACCCCACCTTAAGCCCCTTGGTATACAACCTTCAATCTAGGCAGAGAAGGGAACTTACCTATGGAATGTCTTTCCTCACAGACTAAGCATACTTCTATAACATTCAAAGGAAATCCATTTCTGGGGCTCCTTCTAGTGCATCTAAGACAAAATATAGCTAAGGATCTCTCTGATTCCTCCTTCTTCCTCTTGATCTGCATGGTGTCCATTTATGAAAAAAGGGTGTGCAACATTTCACTTCTAAATTCTTCCAAGATGTTTCCAATTTCACTCTTGATAGATGTGTTGGAGGAAGAGGAACCAGCCAAAGCATGACTAGCCCTATCCTTATTTCTGACATACCTAGAATGGTTTTTCAAAACTATCTTGATATCATCATAAGAGAGCTAATAAACATCCCCTCCAGACAACATGTTTAGGGTTTCTAGAATGTCCTCCATGATTCCTCTAAGAAGGATTAACTTGAGTGATTCAGGATCAAGCGTGCATATAAACCTTTTTTAATTGAGTTGGAACCTTTCCTCATAATATTCCAAGGATTCATCATGTCCCACGGTCATTCTAAAGTTTTCCTCTTTGGTGTCTTTGGACCTACAATAGTCCCTGTACTTTTTGTTGAAGGTTTGTTGCATTTGAGCCTAGGTAGTGATGATGTCCCCAAGTAAACCCATGAACTAGGGCAAGGTTGCATCCTTAATGGTGGATGGGAACAACTTCAACTTCTGGTCATTAGAGGCATAATCATAAGTTCTACAGATGACAACAAAATTAAAAAAAAAGGTATCAGGGTCCTATGAGGTTAATCCATTGAAGTGAGGAAGGGCAGAGGGGCTTATGCTTTTCATCCTAGCATCTCCATTAGTCTCTCTAATGGGAAAAGCACCCTCATTTCTATTTTCAGTCCAATTTCTATTTTCAGCCATGGTGTAAGTATGTGGAATGGTTTCTTCTTCTTCTTCCCCAATAGACTTTTCAAATATCTCTGGTTGTTCGCTTAATGGGTCCTCTAGTTCCCATGCAGCCTGAGAGGGAATTTGACAGTCATCAAACCAAAGGGAAGGTTGATTGTTTGATGGTGTGTGGGTATTTGGCAAGAATTTCCTTAAATTGTCTCTACTTCTATGAGGCATGAAATAATTTTTTTCTTTTTATGTGTTTTTCATAATTAATTGCAAAACAGAAAGGAAAGAAGAATAACATCTACCTACCGAATGCCAATTAGAGAGAAAAGAAGAAAAAAAATCTACTTAGACACCTCCCCAACAACAATGCCAAAAAGTGATGAGCCTCAGTATTGCAACAGGGATGCTACAACTCCTAGGGCTACCAACTTTACTTTATCAACCAGGGGTTTCATACAGACTTGCAGGTGACAATGTTATATACAAAGTAGATGCATCATTCTACTCATGTCACTTCTCAACTGGGGCACTGAACCGTTAGCATTCTAGACCAATCCTCTATTGACTAAAATGAGTCTAACTACTCATAGTGAATGTAAAGGTAGTTCTAATGCAGGAAAGTAAATGCTTGTCTATTCATGAAATGAAAGTTTCCAAATGGTAAATTCTATGCAATTCCATAAATCATCTAGCTATGAAATGACACAAAACACTTTGCAGAAAGGAAACTATGCTAATCTTGCAATTGATCATCTAATTATTACGACTGCTTAGAAATCAAAAGTTACTCCATCATCTCAAAATTCACACATGCATGTATTAACTATCTCATTTACTACTACAAAGAAGAAGAGTCTTTTAGTGCTAACTTTAGAAATATAAATGCCAATGTTATATGTCCTTGTAGGAGGGAAAGAAATGGGAAGGCTAGTCTAGGTAGCACTCATGGGCATGGAATCCAAGATGAGGGTCTAACCTACTCCTATACTAGGCTATCTTATCATTTCTGGTCAAAACGAGGTATAAATAGGTTATTACAGGAGACCTTGTTGCTGTTACAAGATGTACTAAAATGCTACAGGAAGTTAGTTGAAGGGTTTTGGAGGGCAAGAATAGCGAGATGTGGTGTTCGAGGGGTGTAGGATAGTTGTAGAAGGTGTAGGGAAGGTGCACATTGCCCAAGGCTAATCCCAAAACTCCAAGGAGGTTGGATTCGTCTAAGGTGGCTGCTCATAGTGGCTAGAAAATAGAGGGTCAGACTATGTGTTGGTATGCCTTGGCAGAAGGTGGTGAAGACTTAGGTGAAGCTGGTTGGATGAGTCCCTTCTTGTAGATCAACAATACTTGCAACACAACCTATTTCCCTTTTCATTTATGCATCACTACATGTCCACATGGAAAAGATGAATTTAATTTGAGGAAGTTGATCTATCTCTTGTTAAGGACTAAATATATCATATGGACTATTGTTTAAGCTACGAAAAACTTAATACAATAAGATAAAAAGTGCAGGTGCTTCCAAGAAATCATAAATAGTGATCTAGCTAAGAATGAAACCTAATATGTACAATGATCAAAAGACAACTCTGTTTTTGGGGTTGTGAGAGTGGGTTCGTCTAGTCATGATACCATGAGGGAGATGATGTAGGGGCCACTATCATCATCTTTTCTAGTATAATTCCTCCACTAAACTACAACACTAATCTACCTCTTCAAACTAATAGAAACAAGATCAAACAACAATTTAAGTACTTGTTAAGATAATTAGACAAAAAAAATAAATAAACTTCAGCAGCTAACTATCATTCTAAGCTAAGAATACAACTACAGAAAGAGGAAATTCTATTGCTAGGGTTGGGCCCTAACCCAAGAGCTTCATCTCTCTGAGTCAACTCAATGTTGGATCAAGGTAGAATTTCTCATTATCATTAAAATGTCAAGTATAACATAATAATAAAATTCACAATGTTTCATCTCAAATGGCCTCTTGGCTACAACAAAAAATTGAATCCTAATGAGTCCCTTGGCTCTCAAAGTTATACAAAACTAGAGCTACCAACAACTCCCTAGAAAATAGGGAGGCTTGGCTCTGTAACTCAAGAATAGCTCTCCCTTGATTGTCACTGGCTTGGCTACCAATGAACTTGACTTGCTTGGCTGCCAGTGGCATTGAGCTTATGAGATATGGTGGAGGAATATTCAAAGGATTTGAGGAGTTAAGGAGGGAGGCCAAGTCCTAAAATCTCTCTTGCTTCCTTACTCTAAATTCCTACACTTAAATCAACCCAAAAATGCTCCAATTCCTGCATTTAACACACATTAGGCCACATGACATAGTAAATCACCTTTACTCTTCTCACTAAGAAAAATATAACAAAATATGTAAATAAATGTGAGAAAAGTCAATTTAATAAGCTGGAGAGTGGCATTGTGACCAATATAGTTTACCTATTAATGAGCCTCATCACAGAGTACCTATGTAAATAATGTAAAAGTGGTTTTTAGGCTAATGAGCCACATACATGTTATGATGGGTTGGGTTAAGGTTACATTATGAGGCCTGCATGCGCATTTAAAGTGTTAAACATACTATGGAGCTAGTGTGCCCATATTCATATGCCTTTAATGGATGTTAGGCCTTAGGGCTTGGATTTGTAATTATATTGTAATTAAACATTATTGTTAGTAAAATAAGGTTGGCTATGGATCCCACTCCATGAAAAGAGTATGAGGGGTGAAAATACAGAGGCAAAAAAAAAATAGTTGGGTTTTAAATGGAAGGTGTGCACCTTGGGGTCCACATGGCTTCAAGGAGTGCCACATGGCGAAGTGAACCCAAGTATATAAGGAACTACAATTTTCTACTGTGGGGGATTATTATCATGATGATTATTATTGGGGAATTCATCCATTCCAACTTCATTTGAAGCAAGAATTCGATAATGGATCACTCAGTGATTATTTATTTTGGGTGACTGAAGAGCCAAGGATTCGGGAGGGTAGACTTTGGAACTGGGTGATGGTGTGGTTATTTAGCTAACCATACTAAAATGGATAACATTTTTTTTTACGTGAGATATAGTGGCTCTGAGAGATTGGTGTTTTTGAGGGTTTGTTGGCCCTGATTATAACTTGGTTCCATGTAGTTATGGTGGGGAACTCATTTTAGAGATATTTGAAGAGTCCTAGTTTAGGCTCTAGCACTAACTGAGGGGTTTATTTTAGTTTGTTTATTTGGTACTTGGAAATATAATAGTAGCAAAACTCATGGGGCTATAGGAAAAGACTATCTTGGCTAGCTATAATTCACCTTAGAATGTGGGCACAATTGAGCGATTCAAGTTGCACCACTTAGGTTCTGGTCAAAGAGGACATGAGCTCACGGTTAGAGACTTAGGCTATTAAGGTTGGTGTCATAGCTAGGGTTTTGTTGTTCATTGTACAATTTTTTCCTAGTGTTTCTTTATTATCTTAGGGGTGACCTGTGACTGATATTATGAGCCACATGGTCTATGGCTAGGAGGAATGTGGAGAGCCCACATCTAGTGGGTTCTTTACCAAACAAGTGCTTGAGTTATTTTATATGGATATTTTTACATGTGTTGTGTTGACTCTATATCTATGATAATGAAACACTAGTTTTATATATGTATGTAAATATAATAATTTGGTTGTGTATGAACTGCATAAAATTTTACAATCACATGTGGTTAATGGATTCGAGTTTAGGGCTAATACCCTTAAGACATAATCATTGCGAGAATTCCATTAGAATTGTAGGTGGGCTCTGGCTATGAGCCAGGGTTAAATAATGTTAACTTAGGTTTATGTGCTTTCATTTTATTTAGGGTGAAATAATTGGTGGAATTAAGGATAGGTTATGTAGTATTTCCCTGCCTCAGGGGAGGGACATGACAAATTGGCATTAGAGTCAGGTTACAACATTGGGTTTAAATTGGTCCGAAATTTAAGATTATCCATTAGGTGTTTGAAAAAATTTCAAAGGTTGAATTAACAATCATTTCTATAAATTCGAGTCCAGATGCCATCATAAGATATCTGGCAGAGTTTAACGAAATTACAGGTCCAAATTGATGGATTTTGGGGCTGGATTGGACCAAAATCATAATAAAATTAAAGGTTTATAGGTTGTTCATCAATTGTTTGACAAAATTCCTAGTGATATGAATGGTGTAATTTCACCTTAGAATTGGATTAAAGGTGCCAAACTGGCTTGGCGGTGGTTAATTTGGTTTAATTATTGGGTCATTTTTGGAAATTTGTTGATTTTAGCCTTGGAGTGCTAAGGTTTTTGGTGTAGACACTGCCTCCATAAAAACGGAGGTATATTTTTTGTTAAAAAATATTAAGATTTCATTTATATATATTGTTAGTGACCCAGAGTCAAATTATGTTGCACTACTATGCAGAGCCTGAGAACACCTAAATATGATTTTTGATTTTCTTTTTTAAGCGTTTTGTTTTCTTTTGGGAAATTATGTATGAAAATATTAGGAATTTATAAAGACATTTATGGGTATGTTTTCCACATATTTTCAAGTTGGAGATTCCACTCTCTTTTGATTTAACATAATGGTTTAAAGAGAGAAATTGAAATCATGGAGAAAAAATATCAATAAATTAAGGTGGGCAATTAAGAATCCATTCCTAGATTATTGACATCAAAGAAATAGATGAAAAATTAAGAATTCAACTGTAGAATGCACAATAATTTGAATTTATGCCATCTAACTTAAGCCCATATGAGAATTTACCAAAATAAACAAGGATACTCCATGTGACCTTGATAAAAATCATAAAAATTAAAGATTTTTTTTTATAGATTATGGGTTTCCTTCATTTCAAACAATTACAATAAGATTCCATAAAAGCATCAAGTGTACAAACATTATTTTCCATGAATAATTTTTTAATTGCATTAATATCATGCATAATTAAAATTACAAGAGGGTTTGTAGAATTACATGTGAACAAAAGATCACTAACAACCCAAAATGTAATTTAGAATTCTTCCCTTACAATATTTTCAACATATCCCAATGCTTTTCCAACAAACTTTTGGCAGAGTTTCAACACATAAAAGTTTTCTCCCTCTAATTAGATTAAATTGAGGCCAATATATAGATTCCATAAACCTAACACCTTAACTAAACCACTAGTGGTATTCAGTAACCATTAGGAATATTTTACAAATAACTAGGAGTTTCATAACTAGCTTCTTCTAAAAGTTTCTAGTCCTGGGGTACTAGAAGCTTCTAGCTGTAGGGTGGGCCTCGCCCCACCTTGGCTGTCCAAACTTGATTATAGTAAACTCTTTTCCTTTTGTGGATTTGTGTTGGATGAAAGGAGGGCACGTTACTTTGGTTGTGGTGTCACCAGGGTTTTCCTTGGCTAAGCTAACACCTGTGGCTATGGTTGTGCCTATTATTGTTAAGGTGGCCTAAGACTAGAATGTGCCTCCATTGGGGATGCATATGGAACTATTCCTCCGACTTGTGACTGTGTAGGTTCCCTTTGAGTGTCTAGTCTATAGAATTCCACTAGTCCATTCTATTATTTTTTGAGTGGTCTATCAAATATTCATGCATCCAAAATGGCTCCATCCATATTAGTGTCTGTATCATAGTCTACTTGGCCCTACTCCTTGAAAATACTCCTTAAAAAAATATAATTTTGAAATATTATGCATACAGGTTGATAATATCTCTTCTGTGAAGAGCATCATCTCCTTCTCTAAATCCTTTTTGTTCATTTCTCATTTCCAATAATATCTTCATGAGAGAATCTTTGGAATGCAAGTCTCCATTTCCATCAACAAAAGGTGGGAATTTCTTTTTGTATAGAATCTCACATTTATCTTTTAATCTTTGTTTCTCTTTTGTGATTTCTCTTGCCTTTTTATCTACCACTATCACTAGCTTCTACTTCCTCTTCATCTGTATTTATCTTGTCACCATCCTAGATCTATCAATATTTAATTTTGTGACATCCTCCTTAGACATGTGATTGAGGAAATCTATTATTATTTTGATTTCAGTGGGTGAATCTCCAATAGTGTTATTTATTTCATTCATCTCACTATTATCCCTTTTGATGATATCTATATTATCTTGAAGTAGCTTTAAGTGGTCCTAGTTCTTGTCCATTGTCTTTGTTATTCTGTCCCAAATCATTTCTTTTGTAGCTTTAAACAAGTATTTACTCGGGTGCTTCCTTTTCAACACATATAGTTCTTCTTTGATTTACTAGTAATTAGCTTGCTTTTAGTACAATTCTATTTTTGTATTCCCTAATTCTTCTTCTTTCTTCTTTAACTCTTGCTCTTGACTAGAGAGTAGGATCTAAAATTTCTTTGAATAATCTAACACAACCATTGATTCAACCCTCCATGCCAAAGTATTAGAAGGTTTGTGGGACTTAGATGTCTCACTTCAATTTTTTTTCATTCCTGTAAGTTGTGCCTCTGGTAACACAATTTTTTCTTTGTATTCTTTATTACAGGTTATTGTCCCATAAATATTTTTCTTTAGGTCTTGATTCTCCTGTTCTATCTCTTCCAACTCATCATTTTACACAAGGTGTGCATCAATGATACTTAGTTGCTTATTCAAGGAAAATATCTCCCTTTCCTTATCATCTAACATTGTTTTGTATTGTTTGAAGTCACGAGATTATGTAGCCAGATGAATGATATTATCCTTCATATTATTTATTAGTATTTCTAGATTTACACACCATTATATTTTACTTTAGTTTTCCAATTTATTTATTATACATCTCTTGCAACTTTCTTGCTATGGCATTTGTCTTTTGCATCTATCTATGCATCATGTGTGTCACCTGCATGTATGGTTCCATGCTATCTAGATATGGAACATGATTGAATAGTAAGGACATATGGTGGACCTCATAATCCTCCATGGAACTGATTGTATTTGCTTTAGGATGAAAATTTTCCAATTTGAAAATACCCTTCTCATGACCCAATGAACTTTTGACCTGCATTCTAGGGAGTGGTTGATTCTTAGCTATTCTTATATCCCTCTTCCTTTATTTTTCTGAATGTTTGGCCATTGATTGAAATTGTTCCATAACTAACATTTATCCAGGCTTGGCAGCCTCTCTTGACTCTATTGCCTCAGATGTTGACATAGTGGAAGTCATGTGTTCAATAGTAAAAACTAGCTTTGCCTAGATTCCTAGATGGCTATCATGTAATACCAAAGCTTGGAATTTTGTATCTTCATCATTTTCTTCATCTTAACCATTTCCCTCTACTTATTTTCCTTTGGCCCTCTTGGAGTTAGGATACTCTATTTTATCTATATCCGTGGGCTTTGATGTGCTTCTTTTCTTTCTCGAGAGGCGGGTTGTGCTTGATTCTACAGGATGTAGAATGACCTTGACCTCCTCCCATGTGGATTTATTGGTACATTATTCCAATATGGGGTTGGATTCATGCTTGTGTTCTTCCTTTTTCTTATCCTTATTCCTTCATATATGATATCATGAGGATCATATTTCCACACGCTTGCTTGCGGGAAATTGAATATTTTTTGTATATTATCTATTGTCTTCATGACACTTCTTGTATCTACCAAAAATGGCCCCACATCATGAGGGAGGTTGAATGTCACAACTACTTCTCTAGAAGTGAAGTGTAAGTTGTCATTGTTGAACCTTTACCTTATATAATCTAGCATGAAGATAGGGGGATCCAGAAATGCTGGCAATTGGTACAGTCTTTCTTCAAATCCATATACTCTTATGACCGTGTACTCATCAAAGAGGTACTAGTCACCCATTTTCTTGTCGAGTTTAAAATTCAATATTTCCCTAAGGAACTTAGCATATCTAGGTAGAAGTTCACTATGCAATAGTGCATAAACCATAGGAATAAATAATGGGACATACTTGAAGAAACATGTGAAATTATTTTCTTGATTCCCCACCATGGGAAACCACACAAAGATGGACAACATGGTACTTTGTTCATTGACCATTCTGGGCTTTAGGTTCTCAAGATAAGAATAGTTTTGGTGAATAAATAGATGGAGAATATGGGCTTGATATAGAAAAGACAACTCTTCCTCAAACTTTATTAATTGGGCATGGATTTCACCAAATAGGAACTGGGGAAGGTCATTTTTTGTGTAGGCCTTGGTGACTAGATTACATAAAGTAACTAAGAAACCTAGGACCAACTCATTTATTTGGACATTGGTATTAAGGCCAAGGAATTAAGCAATCATGGAAAAAGATATTTTGTGTAGAGAGTCAAATACCATGATAGGACAAGGAGGAGACCCATAAGGGGTGACTATTCCTTCTTTTACATTTTTGTGGATCATTTGTTGCTTGATATCTGGGGAGAAGCCCTTCCACTACTATTCAAATATTTCCTTTTCTGGCTTCTACATGCTTACCCTATCAGGGAATGGTAACATATTTGTAATAGAATTTGGTGTGACCTTAATAATTTTCTTATCTCCTTGAGTGGAAATAATGACTCTTTGATCTTGTAAATATTTGTTGGTACACCATTATACCATCTTCGGGGAATGGTAAACTTGTGGGACTAATTCCATGACCGAGTTTGATTCAAATAGGTTTTTGTGGTACCCTATTATCTCAAAGGTACTCTGCACCAGTTCTATTGCCTTTCTCATGTTATAAGTGGTTATGAAAGGATCTCAAACATCAACATCTTGGTCATAAAAATCATGATCCTTAGTCTTTTCTACCATTTAAACATCAGATGAAGTTGGTACTGGTCGTGTAGCGATTGAAGGTGAGGGATTTGTTGAGGAAGTTTTAGCTGACTAAATGGAGTGAGGAAAGTGACAAGAAGTCAAATTTATGAGTGGGATTTAATTGGCTAGTAAGGAATTTCCACGCGACTTTACAAAATTGGATAATAATATGGCAAGAAATTTAATTCAAAATTGTTGAGCTTTAGTTGGCATTGACGGTGATGAACCCACCAACATGTCAGGGGATCTCCCTCATAAGAAGTCCCAACTAGACCTCAGACCATTTGGTGTAGGAGTCCCAGCAGTGGGTCATACGCCTTGACCACGGTTGAGTATAGAGGCACGCAGGATGTCCTTATTGGTAGCAAGGGTGTGACCAATGAAGCAAGCCAAGGAAGGTGCATGAAGGGTTCTAACACATGGAAAGTGGAATGAGTGTGCTTCTTGGAAACCTGTGGAAACACGCAACTTGGAAGGGAACACAGGAGAAAAGATACATCACAAGCTGGAAGGAAGGTGAACCAACAATCCAAAGTGATAGTTAAACCAATAGCAAATATCAACAAGATCCACACATACATATATAAAAAGAGTCCATACATACATGCGTAAGCAAACAACTACATATGTCATTAGAGTAAGCAAGACAACTGAAATAAAATAATAACATATGCATGAAACATGACAGCTCTAATATATGAAGAGTGAAAGATCCAATCATACATGCAAGCATGACCAACCACTAGTTCCAACAATGGAATGTTATAGTCACTCCCGTCTGCTCCTTCAAAGAGATAAACTAGCTCTACACTATGGAGAAGCCAAGGGTCATTACAATACACTCCAAGCTTTCTCTAAGATACTTCTATAGGAAGTTTCGCTCCCAAAAGCCTGTAAAATGAGTTATGAGGTTCTATAAATAGTAAAGGGTGGGGTGACCCTTGACATTCCCCTTTGTGACTCTTCACCTACCCTCATGACTCTTCAACTACTACATGACTGTTACATTCGACCATCGACACTTGGTCTCTCACTTTTACAAGATCTGCACATGTACCCATGTGAGACAACATAGGCTTGAGAAAGCCATGCAAGCTATCAATTAGACTCAAATAGTTGTGGGAAGACCAACTATTTGACACCCTTGCAATGATCAATGGTGGCGAACTGATGCCAAGCTTGGTAGTCCATGATGGTGTCTGCGTGCTCAATGGTGACATCCTGCTGAAAGTGAACTCTCACCTCCATTGCATCCGAGTACATTAATCTAGCACCTCTGTACAACTTGTTTGCTAACATGTGCATCATAGTCTTGAGTGCATCCAGACCATCAACATACTAATGCATAGTGTGTGCATTGATCTCCAAGTCTGTGTTAGTGGCTACACGCATCAACTCATCAAAGTAGATGTCCAACTCCATTCGGAGTTGGTTCTTTGACTTTGCATCGGTGAGTGTGCCAATATATCGGATCATGTGCATGCACATATGACATCCATGCTTTTGAATACCCATGCATGTGAAGCCTACAAACTGGTGATGAGCTACGGGAGTTCCTCATAGTTCTGGATCTAACTTTAGATGTATGCCTTCAACTCTACTGTAGATTTTTGGTAGCATTAGATGTGATTTAGCCATGAAAATTAGTGTGGAGGCTAAGGCACATAAGATCACCAAGACCGAGAAATGATTTCAGGAAATTCCCCCCAGTTGGAGAGATATTAAAATAATTAATATTTTTAATGGGGTTCCTAAGTCTAAACTTAGGAAAATTAAAATATTAATCGGTATTAACATAAAACTGGGTGAGAATGTTCTAAATGACATCGATCAAGCCAAATCTAATATTAGTCATTAGCTAGGGACTTAATATCAAACATTGAAGACTTAACATGAAAAGTATAAGAGGAGGCTTGAGGTTCAGTTGGAGGTACACCAAATTGATCAGTTAGTTCGATTTTCTGGAGCGGGGTTTGCTGAGAGAATCAAACCAGTGATCTGTTGTAGTGAGGGGAAGTTCAGCGTGAGGCCGAGAATACAAAGCAGAGAGGCAGAGATAGTGCCATAGAGACAGTGCAGAGCTTAGAGTGGCTGATGCAGAGGCAACTCGGAGATATGCAAAGGCTGAAGAGGTTAGCGTGGGTGACACGGAGGGTATGAGAGCTGACATAGAGGCTCCAGAAGCTGCGTAGAGGGCTGAAGAGCTAATGTTGGGCTATAGAGGTAGAATTGAATATTTTTCATGGGGTAGACTAGGTGCTGGTGAGCTAGGAAGGGTGACATAGTCCCTGTAGAGTGATGCAGAATAGTAGAGAAGCTTGGAGCAACTTTTGTTGTCCATCTAAGGAGCTGTAATTGTTGCTATGGGATCGTTCATCCAGAGATTGATCAACTAGAGTATATGTCTCCAAGGAGAGGTACTACTATTGAGGGCACTATCTGTTGGGTGAGCCATTTCTGGCACCCTATTTGTATTCAGAAACTACATAATAGTAAAACCCTCATATCTGCTACACCAGTTTTCCCGCATTGGGTTTTTACGTGGACAATTGTCCAAAAATAACAGTGTCCCTTGTGTGTTTGTCTTAGTTATTTTAGTTTCTGATATTTATATGAGTTAAGGTTTCATTTGTGTTTACTTCAATATTTATATTTATAAATAACTTGTTAATGGAATAAACAAGTAGGAGAAATAAAACTAGATAATGCAATAGGGATTTCTAATGTGTTAGATCCAGAAATTTCAATATGGTATCATAGGATTGTAGATGGTAGGAGAAATAAAGGCACCAACAGTAATCTGGAGAATTTTCAGTAGTAGCAGTTATCCTGAGAGACATCATTGTCCCATAGCAGAAGCAACAGAGAAGAAGTGATACAAAGGGACCCCATCATCATTTCGAGCTAGGAGGAGGGTCAACGCAGAGGCAGAGAGGATCAAATCAAACCTACACTGTGCCCGATCATCTTTCTCAGGTAGGAAGGATCGACGTTGTGACCAAGAGGAGAAGATTTTTCCATTGTCGAGATTGTGCAGAGCCTGAAAGGCTTAGTTTCTTTAGTTGCTAGGGCTTGGGGAGCTATGGGCAGATTGTGATTGAGAAGCTGGTGGGGTTCTATTTCTGTCAATGCAAAACAGTACATAAGGGGATAGAACCAAGGTAGAGTGAGTCTCTACCTTGATGGATTTCTATCCAAGAAATCCAGATTTGAGTTGTAGTTGGAAGGAGGATTGGAAAGGAGCGGTTCGACATTTGGCGGGAGGATTTCTAGTAGGGAAATCAGGACATAGAGGGATATTTCCAGGAGGGAATTCGAAACTCATAGGGAGTCCAGAAGAGGAGTGGAAATGGAAGTGAACGGACCGAGGGATCAGGATATGTTGGACTGAGCTTCTAATTTTGTCATCTGGAAGGCCAGGATCCTGGCAGTTCTGGATGGACATCGCATCAAGGAATTTACCTTGAGAACCATGGCTATCCCAGTAGACCCAATTGAGAATGAGAATTATGAGGATGAAATGGTGAGGGTGAAGTGCATGATCCTTGACAGGTTCAAAGATCATGTGGTACCACATATTGCTGAGAAGAACACAATAAAGGAGATGTGGGATACTTTGAAGACATTGTATCAGAGTTGTTCCATGCAATGGAAGATGTTATTGGAAAATCAGCTACAATCGTATTAGATGTAGAAGGGGCAGCATATAGTTCCATTCCTCCTCAGATTACAGGAGATTCATGACCAACTCGCTTCCATGGGGTCTACACTAGATCCAAAGTTCATGGTGAGGTCTACCCTAAATGCAGTCTCTGAGGAGTGGGAGACATTTTTCCAAAGTATTTTGGGTAGGGCTACCCTTCCAGGATGGGAGGAGATGTGGGTAGCTCTTCACCAAGAATAGATAAGGTGCATGACCAAGGTAGGGAGTAGTGGCAGGGGAGGATGAATCAAGCAAGAGTAGCAGGAGGATGCAGCTCTAGCATCTATAGGACAACAAAGGAAAGAGGAAGAAGAAGGATATCTCCAAGGTGAAGTGCTTCCATTATGGGGAGCTGGGACATTATGCATCCCAGTGTCCCAGGAAGGGAGAGTCTTCCGACTCCAAGGTAGCTCCAGCTAAGGCAGAGAAAGAAGTCGAGATTGATGGCAACTATGCCATGAGTGTTCATGCAACTCAAGAGAAGAGGAGGATTGTTGAGGCCTGGGTGGGATTGATCTAGAGGACAGTTTTTCTTGGAGCCAACAGATGACTCAAGTTGTAGTTCTTCCGTACTTTTTAGTTTACATCAATAAAGAGGTGTTGTTTTGTTCCTGATATTCAAGGTCTTAATGCATTAATCTATGTTATGATTTTCTTATGAATCTTATGTTAATGCTTAATTGCTTACATGCTTATATGACCTAACACTTATATCATGAACATGCTTTCTATTATTGTTGTTGTATATGCTTTGCTTGAATGAGTTGCAGGTTCTAAAGTGTTGGAAGAAGCAGAGGGTGTGGACCCTACGGGAACGACCTCAAATGTAGGACCTCTAGGTAATACCTCTTCTTCCTACTTCAATAGTTTAAGTATTAGGATTTCTTGTTTGCATGCCTTTTTATGCTGTAAGCCCTCCGCTCTGTTGGGGTTCTCAACCCAAGACCCTAGGGTGACTTTACCCATAACAAATTTCAGCCTTTAAATATTCAATAAATTTATCTTTTTCATTTAATAACTTGAATAATTTATCCTCATAAGTATCTAAAGTTTCCAATGTAGGTATATTGAGAACATTTCATCTTCTTCTCAACTCCTCTTCAAGTTCACTAATTTTTTTATCATATGTAGCCTGAACTTTTTTAAACTTTTCATGTAGTTCATCTATCTCCCTCATACCTTTGTCACTCATTCTGGATACTCGAATACACAATTCACATATAATTTTATCCTTGACATTTGATCAATAATTCATCACTGCTTTTTCTGTTTGTTGAATAATTATTGATTCCAACATTGCAATCTTCTTCATGCATTCAACAATGTCCTTCACCTTTAGTATGTACCTTTCCTTCCAACTGTATATAGAGGAAGAATCCTCCATTGCCACTTGTTTGTAATGGATCATTCTATCATATACGAAGAAAAAAAATCTATTATTGAAACTATATGGTGGACTATGGACATTTAAACTTGGAGATGTATATGTTAAATCACCCATAAAAGGAAAATTATACCGAGGTGTCAATTGCTTAGAAGGAATTTTGTCTATTATATAAAAATCATCATTACATGTTTCCATATAATGGTCCATACCTTCCTGCTCTTCATATTCATCAACACACACATTATAAGTCTGCTAAAATACTAATAACTATATCTTCAACATGGAAAATTGTATCAACAAAATTTTCTACGCTTTCAACTAGAGTATGTTTAGGTTCTTCCTCAATGGTTTTCTTTGGTTTTGATTTACTAATGTAAGTTTTAAGAGCCCCTGTTTCAACACCAAGTCGATAGAAATCAATATTTTTTTGCAACGTTCTTAGGAAACTGAACCTAACCTTCTTAATTTTAATTTCTTGCAAGGCATAATGTAATTTTTCAACCAATAGATGAGAGATATCCATGACCGTGTGTTTAACCCAATGAATAACTAGCCTCATGAAGTCACTAGAAATATGAAGCTTGTGATGATTCATAATTGTCTTAAGGATAACTTGAATCAAGGATTTGTATAGTCCTTGAGGAACATCTTGCATTTTTTAACGATTCCTTGAAAAATATACTTTTTTCCCACATATTTTACTACACATTTCAATCTTTTATAGCTTAGGGGTTTTCTTGGAGTTAAATATTGCTCCTCGTCTGCGTGAAATTTCTGTTGCTTTTGCAAAAACATTAGGGTCCATTTTAATCCTATGCCCAAATTTGTTTAATTACATTACTTTATCATCGTAATCTTCTATGGCCTCATATATCTCGTCATTTGCAAATCGAACTGTCCAAATATAAATTTATAAACCTATACTCTTCTCAGGCTATCTAGCATACCCAGTGGAAATTGTTTTGTATATCTCTATGTATCGACACACTTTTTGAAATTTTTTACTATGAAATTCTCCTAGGAAACCTGTCTTTCATTTTTTTGCAAGGAAGAGGATGACATTATTTCAATTGATGCCATCATTGTTTGGGGTCAAGGCATCCTTGCCGAATTCAAGAATGCACACTACATAGATCGTGAGGAATGCACATTGAATAAATCGTGATAAATTCACACTTAATGCAAAATGCAAGTTGAATAAATCATGACAAATTCACACTTAATGCAAAAATGCACGTTGAATAAATTGTGAAGAATGCACGGGCAAATGAGTTTTTTTTTAACTTATTTCTTAATTTTTCTATAAATCCCTTTTATAAAGAAAATAAAATTTTATTAAGTGAATAAAATTGTTTATAAGGTGCTTTAATTTTTCTCCTTTACTCCTATATTTTCTTAGACACATTATTAAAAATTCAAATTTAATATTTAGATATAAGGTACATTTTATTAAAAATAACACTTTTAAAAATAGGGATGCAAGATTTTGATGGCATTTAAGTTGGACATCACTTCTTTCTCATGGGTAGAATTGACCAAATTTCTATCATCCAATTGGTTATTCATAAAATGATAGTAAATTTCATTTTTTGCATTAAAATGGAAATCAAACCTTTTTATAATACCTAACTACTTCACTTGACCTAATACTGAAATTAAAACCCTAAAAAATATGTACATGCTGACAGTGCTGGATTTACCAACATTAAAGGGATCCCCTCGATATGAGGTCCCAATTAGACCTCACACCATTTGGTGCAGGATTCCCATTTGGTATGATGGCCTAGTTGCCAATACTTAGATATTTGCCTCGTATCTAGATTTCAACACGTGAGTGCTGCAATGGTACCTTCAAAAAGCAAGGTGAGTATACCTGGTGAGTGTGAAACATAATTTTTTCTAGGTTCTTTTACTCCAAAATGGGGGATAAAAGTGAGCCTCTAAGTGAGAGGTAATAGTACCACCCAAGAAGAGACACACATGAACCAGGAAGAACTATCCAACATCCAGCGGAATAATCCACAACAAATGCGATAGTCATTAAAACCAAAGAATAGGGAAAGATCTGTCTACAATCCAGTGGAATATTCAACAACAAATGTGATGGTCATTATAACCAATGAGTGGGGAAAGGTATGTCTAGTATCTTGCAGAATATTCCACAAGGATGAGACATCAGTGACAACCATTACAACACATTCCCTACAAGATAAGCACTAAAAAAACTGAAATAGTTCAACTATCTTAGTACATGTGAAAATAAACATGAAATATAAATGCTAACCGAATAGTCTTGCAAACATCCATTAGTCATGCATGGAAACATGATAGCCTGAAAAGGCTTCTGTATTAAGAAAAATTTCCAAGACACATATTTACATCATACATCACTAGCGCTAGTAGTGCAACATTGGAGCCACTCCTTTCTCCTCAAAGAACTAACTGAAACTCTCTATGCTTTGCGGGAGTAGACAAGGTAAAATTCCTTTGCTCATACAATGTGGGGGTATACATAACAAAGGGGTGATTCTTGGCCTTTGTGACTCTTTGATTTCCCTCATGACTGTTCAAATTTCTATGAATTTTCAACTGACATGACTCTTCATATTCATGTGTGTCCATTGGAATTCCACTTATTTGACTTACAATATACATGGCTCATAATAGTGGTGCGGCCTTTGAAACTCATGACATGAATTGACATGACATTGCTGACATGGACTAGATTTTTGAGGTGACAATGTCAAGTCGTTGTTGCTATTGAGTGATAGATGTGTTCTTCGATGTGCTTTCTCTTCTCCCGCATAGCTTGATGATGTTGGGTGTTCATTGATCTTTGGCCTTGAGAGGTGGTTGCGTGCATGTGTTCCCTTTACTTATTCTTGATAAGATTCTTTATCCATCTAGTTGGAAGTGAGTCTTTTAGCATGTTCGCTCCTCCTTCTTCTTCATCATCATCTCACCATGATCTAACAATGTACATGTTCCTGTAATTCACTCATGATGGGACAACATCAAATCCAAAACTCACTAGTCTAAGATGATGCATCATTATCCATGGACTAGGCCCAGAACAAGTCACAGGCTGGGAAAGAGGTCCCAGTAACTGCACATTGTGTAGTTCCAGGTGACATGGATGGAGGTTGGTCACTAATATTGCGCAGAGTGTAGCTCAGGCTTGGCTGAGGAACTTATGAGAACAATCCTCACTGCAGGGAGAAATTTCTCAAGGTCCATTGGGAGATAGGATTGCACAGTTGTGATAGTCGGTGGCTAAAGTAGTATGGGACCTTGGGAGGTAGGTCTATGCAATTTTCAAAGGCAAGGCAGGACTGGGTAGTAGAGGGGCCTGGAGGACAAATCTATGTAGTTCTTGCAGTCAGTGAGTCCCGAGTAAGGGAGGAAACTGGGGGACACTTCTCTGCAGTTCTAGAAGGAAAGGTAGGCTTTGCCATCTATGAATTGTGGGGTTTTAGTAGGCAAGGGTGGAAGTTTGAGGACTAACCTTGTGAAATGTGTAGTTCAGGTCAGGTTGTGAGGAGTTATTGCGCAATTCTGGGATGAAGGCACACTGCTCAACTCTAGAATTTCATAATACAAATTCCCTATGGGACAATGAATGTGAACTGCACAGTTCCAGGAAGTAAGGTTGCATCACTAAGGGCAGAGACTACACAGTGCGTAGTTCAGTTGGGGTCCAGTGAAAGTGAGTTGCCTGGTCGGAAGAATTTTCTTAGAAATGGCTAAGTGTGGGAGGAAAGTGAACTTGTGAGAAACTTGAACTTGTGATCACACACTTAACATACTTCGATGACACGATAACATAGACCACTGGAACAATGAGATAAATCATTACCCTCTATGAGAGTGTCCTAGAACAAAAGGAAACAAGTGTGACGCTTGAGATGGACTTAGGACGACCATGACGATGCTTGTGAAACAATGCTTAAAAATTTGTGTATGAGTACGATGAATGTTTTGATAGCTAGGAAAACTTAAATACACAAAGACCAACCTTCGAAATCACCAAAATATGACTGTAAGCATGTTAAAACAATCAAACATGCCAAAAGATGGAAATTGATAAAACTAGCAAAAGGGGTGAAAGAATCTAAGAAAGCTCATGGAATGAGCTCAAGTGTTTGCAACAATAGAGGGAAATACCAAGGAAGGCTAGAAATTTAAGTGCAAGAAATTTTTTTGGAGGGTGTTGTAGTTGCTACAACAGCACAATATAGAAAAATCCTAAAATAGATCATGCAAACCCTAGGTGCTATCTCTTTATCTATCCCCTCCCAAAAATTTAACCTAATTACTACTTAAATTATAAGGTCATCCAACCTTATTTATAGGGTTTTAACTAAGAAACTACATGTTTCAACTATTAAAACTAAAGATTGATTTTTCTTAATCCATCACCTTATTCCCATACATTCCTGATGTACATTTATTTGAGGCACAAAAATCCTGCATTTTACCCTTTGAAATCCATGCAATTTGGAGTACTTTTGAACAACACAAAAATATATGTGAAAAATAAAAAATATGTAATTGTATTAATGTTACCTATGATTTAAAAAATATTTTCCAAGTTGAATAATTCAATTTGGCCTTGAAATGAAGGTTGGGTGTGCGTTTTTGTGAAGCGGGACAAAATTTCCTTTCGTTACTAAAACGCATGCCCAAGCTTCATTTATTGGCCAATTTGGTTGATTCAAATTATAGATTGTTTATTTGATGATTATACACACTTTTTCAATGTTTTATCTTTACTTAAACTTCATTTCCAAACAAGAAATAAGAACTAGTCCTATTTGTAGTAATAAGGAATTAATTTGGGGGGGGGGGGGGGGGGGTGGTGTGTGTGTTGAATCAATAATCAGTTGTATTTTTCAGTTCTTAATTGAATTATAAGGTTCCTTTTAATCTTGGAAGTTACTTATGTGATAATTGTCAAAAAAACATTCAAGTATAAATTTAAACCATCACATGAATACACAATCCATCAGTAGAGAAACATGCACATATTGACATAGGTATTTTTACATGGAAACCCTGTTAGCACTTGAGATTTCACCTCAGGCTGAGAAAGGCAAACCTTCAAGGCAACATCAAACCATTTCACCTCGTAGCTAGCCCTACGGGGTATGAGAAGGCTCTCTCCGGTCAATCTCGTTAAATTTTCAATGGGAAGAGATGACCAATCAAGGTAACACAGATATTAGGCTAGTAAACTGATTTGAAAATTGATTTGGGGGTTTTTTGGGGTTTTTTGGTGGCAAGTTGAGGATCTGCAATTTAGGGTGCGGGGATTGAGCTCAGTTTTTGCAGGTGGGTCTTTGGGGCAAGGTAGGAGTTTGTGCTGATTCTTTTAGCTGAGATGGGTGATCAAGGAGGAAAGAGGAGAAGCTAAAGAGGGCAAACAATGACTTTTAATCCTCTTTAGACAGTGGAAAACATAAATATTCAACAAATTTGAAAGTTGAGCATGGCATGCATGAATTCAAACTTTATCACTTCTTTTGTTTAATTAGCTGCAGTAAAGAAATATGGAACACATAAACACACTTACAATTACAATAGGAAACACACCATCAGCACAATAGTCCACAAGCAATGATGTCTGCAAAACCCTGGCCTTCCTTTTCTTCAAATTGCAGAGATACAAGTAAAATATACAATAGAGCTTCTCCCTCAAGAGTCCAACCATGAAAATGAGTAAGAGAAGGCATAATATAGAAGATCTAAATCCTTTCCCCACCTCTAGGGGTCGAGCTCAGCTTCCTAGGAGCTGTTTCAACTAATTCTAAACTAATCACTAGATAATAGGCAGTCAAAACAACTTGCTCTAAAACTTAGGAAACCTATCCATGCATTAAATATTTACCATTTACATCAAGGAAACTTCTAGAAGTGTTCAAGGAGAGTAAAAGTATCTAAGTGCCATAAAAATTACACAAAATCCATCATTTACATGCCTCAAAAGTCAACCAAAGTAAGAATAGTGTTTTGCTGGCCGAACTAGTCAAAACAGTGAAATTTCCCTGAGTGGTCGCGCCCCTCACTTTGACTGGTCGCGCGCATTGACAGCTCTGTTTGAGGGCCTTCTCGGTGTCCAAATCAGATGCAAGATAGCTTATTGGAAAGGTCTGTGAGTATACTGTCCAACCCCACTAGAATTTCTGAATTTGGAGTTGATTTGACCCCTCAAAAGTCATTTATCCCAAGGCAACTTTCTACAACTCAAAAAAGGGGCAGAAAGTCAAAATTTGCATGTATTTTGAGCTTTTGGGAGCCCAAATATTCATAAAATCTGAAACCCATCCATAGGCAAGTGTATTTTTGCATGAAAATTCCAAAAATGTAGAGTTTTCCCCGTTCTGAGCTGTCCCCATGACTGGTCGCGCACGGGGTGAGACCACTCAAATGGCCAAAACCTGTAAAATTCTCAAAAATGCCAAAAATGCCTCAAAACTCTCAAAATTTCTTGAGTTTGTTGCTAGAAGGATGCTAATGAGTGTCATGATGAATGAGAGAGGCCTTAGCCAAGATATGGAGCGGGTTGGTCTTCTTCTTCCCTTTGGGATTCTCGGTCAACCTCCTTTGAAGAATCTTTATCCTTGCCTTACAAACATGCATCCTTGCCCAATAATGATTCTTCATGTTCTTTAGTAGCTTCTTTTCTTGGTTGGCCTTTGCCAACAATCTCTCTAAGTGTGTGTTCACCTGGATAAGCATGGATTCCCTCTCCTTGGGCAGCAAGTCACCGGGCCTCCTACGGTTGATGACTCGATCACTTCGAATCCTCCACAGCTCATCCAACTCTTTCTCATCCTCAGGTTGCTTTTTGCGCTGCTCAAGATAGTTTATTGTCCATTGGGCCATGTTGAGCTTCTGTTGTAACAAGCGGTTTTCTGCCTCTCTCTATCGGATGATCTCATGCAAATCTGAAGTGGGGGAGCGAGCATCAAGATCAATGATGTCAACCTGTGTGTCACTGGCTCTCTCCTTCTCTACCATGGGCTGTTTGCCCTCCCGTACTGCCTCTGCTGATGAAGAATGCGAGGCCCCTTACACCTGATGTGGAGATAACACTTGCTGACCTGATGATGATGACGAGACCCCTTCCACCTGCTGTGGAGAAAGTACTCGTCGAGCTACTGCAAACAAGGTCCTATGACCCCTCTGATATGTAAGCTGTGGTGGGGAAACAACATGTCTCGGAAAAATAATCTCGGGCTGGTGTGATGGACCTCCCTCCTCATGAATGGCCTCTGGCTCTAGTTGTGGCTGTGGTGGCACTGTAAAGAACTCATGAGAAATGAAGTCTGCCCATGGAATGCCCTGCTGACTCAACTGATGAGAAACAATGAGCTGGATGAGACCATGATGGCACAAACTCCTATGCTGCTAAGCTGGGGACTGCCTCTGAAACACGGACACCATCCTCTGAATGTCCTGGAAGAAGAAAACTGGGATGTTCATCATCCTCACTCGGGTGAAGTGCATCAACAGGCAAATGTGACAAGAGAAGACCTGTGAAAATCTTCCCTCGCATGTAAAGTAATGCATGATAAGCCGCATGATTGGAGCATACTCCCCCCGGAGGAATCTGAAGGGAAAGACCCCTGACAAG
>APFE031121767.1:38376-103164 GCA_000404065.3 Pinus taeda
TCCAGCAAAGCCAAGAAGGGAACAAGGACCAGCTCCTTCATCAGTTTTATGGCATGCCTAACGGGATGCAAAACTGATACTGATGAGACACCTACCTATGCACATGCAAAGAGCTTTTGATCACCGATGGAGGGCTCAAGACCGACACTAACAAACCCAAAGGGAGAAAACCACCAATCTATTTTTTTTATGATTTAATTTTAACCTCCTACTTAGTTACATCAGTTTGTTTGTGAGAACCAACTCACAAGAGGCCCCCAACCCCCTTCAAGATAGCAAGCCACAAATTTCTAAGAGGCATAAACATCTTGTGAATGCAAGCCATCACCTACTCTCGCCAACTGTTCTACTTTTCAAACTAATAACGGAGGCATATAAAAATTCTCGTAAATATAAACCTAATCAGTTTCTCTGTGCATCACTTTCCCTTCTTCTCTGTAGTTGTTCTTTTCACTGCACTCTTTACTACTCAACCAACTCTTCTCTCAGCCCTTAGCTACTCTGTATAAATGTTAACTTTCGACACAAGTCACCCTTCATCTCACACACTCACATTCAACACCTCACTCACAATACTGTTGCACACAACAACTCTACATCCCCCATTCAACACAACAACAATCCTAAGTTTTGTCTCATTGCTATTGGGTGTGGTTCCGGTCGATCCTAAAGAAACTTTGTTGAGCGTGTATTTGATAAAGATCTAAAAGCCATGCATACCGGTTTCTCCGTCCGGCCCTAATAAGATAAGGTCTAAGCAGTGCCTCACTCCTATGCCTCCTAAGAAATTAATTGATCCAAGTGGTGCTAACAACATGTCTAGCTCTTAAGATGAGTAGGTAGTAAGTAAACACTTCAGTAAGGGGTAAGGGTTGTATCATGCTATGCTATGCCATCCCACCCACACTACCTAAGGGCATGCACCATCATGGCTACCCTTGCTACATAGGACATGTCTATGTATTTAATCTCACAACTGCAACAAGGCTCTCCATTCTATCATTCCATTAAATTTCTTGGCCACTATAACTTAATTAGTCTATGAGAATAGGCTTTGTCCACTCAACCACTACAATTGCATTAAATCATAGAATGGACACCTAATAATTTGTCCAAGCTGGGAATTAATTCTTAGTTCAAAATAAGAGCTTCAACAAGGCTCTCCATCCTTCTTAATTTCCCATAGAGATAAGAGTGTACTGAAGGCATGGCTATCATTGACTATAATTACAACTTCTACACTTAGCCATATTTCATTTAATTCTTTATCGCTTGCAAGGTAGATTAGAGGTGACTTGTTTTTGTTCAAGGCAAGATTCATTAATTCATTCTACATAATCATGGTCCTCTTTTCGTTGCGACAAAAACTCTCCAATTTTTTTTCCTATGTCAATTTTAGAGCCTACATTAACTATAGTTTCAAGCCTCCTTGAGTCGTCATGTTGTTTGTTTCGTTATCTATGTGTTTTCACCTAGTGTTGCATGCTCCCAAGTTAATGTTTCTGAAGCATCATCATTTAACCATTAGAAGTGTTTGAGTTAGTTAGTTCTTGGTTATGTGAATTCATGGTCTTTCTCAACTTATAAACTTTATCACCATGCACATACTTGAAAAGCATAAAAAACATGAAAAATCAAACAAAAATCAAGAAAGACATGTAGAAAAAAAAGCACAATCAGCGTTGATGAATACATGTGCTCAAATTGAGTGCATTCTTTCTGCTCAAAGGAGTGAACCCTCCTTGAGTGCTCTCCTTCATGGTGAACAGATGCACCCCCCATGAGCACATATCTTCATGTCAAAGACATGCACCCTTCCTGAGTGCATATACCAGACAACCTTGTTGCATGTGGTTGCACTCCTAGAAAATATGATCCCACTTAACTTATTTAGGTAATCAATTCACTTTATGACAAGATGAACTCATTCATGAATCAATTTTGCATGTTAACCTATTTAAATTGTCTCATTTAATCATTCTTCTTTCACAATCATTCCATTTGAGTTGGGTGCATAGCTAGGATTCAAGAATCTCTTCATCAACTAGTGGAAAAAGTAATTTTTCCATGTCAATTTTTTCCATTGCATTTCATGATTTCACTACCAAATCATGATTTCCTTGTTGTTAACCATTCGTTTTTCAACTTTTTTTCTCACGTTTATGTTGGATCTTCATATTGCAAGCATTAATATTCTGTCACATGAAAAAACTCTTCACATTCTTGAAACCTTTCATCCTCCACCATGCATGTGACAACAACTATAAAACTTTGTAGATATTTCTCTTCCTCAGCTTATCATCAAGTTCTATTGTTCAAACTTGTTTATGAACTTCCAACAAGTAGAGCACACTTCTTGAGCTCAAATCCCGTTCATACTTGAAAATTGTGTCATGTCTAATAAAATTTTCCTCAAGAGTGTGCTTCTTCACCATGAAAGACTTCACCCTTTCTTGAGCACATCATGAAGGCACGAAGCATCCCCACTAAACCCTTCAACATGAAACAGAGCACCCTCCTTTTCCTTGAGCACATGGGCACATTGTGAAGGCCCAAATCCTTTTTAACCTCCTCCTTCATCCCTTTAGAGTGCGACAATGTGCCTTCCTTGTCTTCTTGAGCGCATGGGTGCATAGGGAAGACCTGAAGGCCCTGTATTCCATCCCTTCGACCCTTCCCAGTGTGACAATGTGCCCTAGTTGATTTATTCCCTTGCTTGAGCTCATGAGTGCACTGCAAATCCCTAAATGAACTTGCATATCTCCTTCATGCTTTGAAAGTGTGCCCTCCTAGTTTGCATGCCTATTTTCTGATGCATGCAAGTTATTTTATGCTCTCGTTCATAGTTTTCCATGATCTATCATCTATGATGGCTCTTTGTACATGATTTACAAGTATTTCTACATAGTTAGGTTGTCCTAAGCTAATACCATCACTATGAGTTTGTTTCCCCAAAGCAGGTGTTCATGCTAAAAGTATTATGAATTTTTCATCATCTGTTGGAGACATGTTGCCTCGCAAAGTGACCCCAAAGAAATTTCAAAAGCAAGCGTCGATGAACCTATTGAAGTTACAAGGCCCAATATTCCCATATACATAGATACTCAGTGATTTATTGATAAGGATACATAGGTCACATAAAGAAAAACACACAACACATTCATGCGGGAGTAGTTTCCTAGGGAATTAGAATATTTACATGCATATATCAGTATTAAGAAGTCTAGGATGCCCAAGATCACATGTAGATTCCTAGTTATGCCATGTGAAAAAGTAATTGAATGGATCATTACGCATATGAATGATTCTCACATTGTGCTACGCAGTGAGAGTGGCAGTCATCTCACCACCTATTATGGCAGAGAAATGTAGACATATTCTAAGATGATTAAGCCCAATGAATATGCAAATGACAACTTATACATGATATGGGAAACCATTGACATTATTTACATTATCAAAACATAGTGTCGAGAGCCTGCCAAGTTTCGCCATTTTTCATCTACAGTTTATCCAAAAAATATTCTTAGAGATGTCTGTTAGTAATTGATAGCCATGTATTGTTAGTTATATGGGCTTAAGAAGTCTAATTTGTTCCAAGAGAATTGGATATGCATTCCTAATATAGTAGTTACCCATGGGAGAGTTTCAATTGGGCAGATATCCTATCATTTGAGTTGCAGCATCAATTCAGGCAAGCAAAAGGATCTTTAGGGGCGAACCAGACACCAAATTTATACATGTTTGCATTACTTGTAGAGAAAATTTGTGCATAGTATGTGTTCCCAGGAATGAACTAGAACTAGAATCCTTAGGAGAATTTCTTGGTTTAATTCTACTATAGAGTTTTATCAGAAACAAGCTTCAGAGGCGTATATGAAAAATTATCTAAATTCTTCTTTACAACCATCTTTCACATTATTTTTGAGATCGATCCTTCTTGCATGAAAAATCAGGTGAATGATTCACTTCAAACTATCACAACCCTATTTGTAGCTCTAGAGGGTACATACATTAGATGCTTCGATTATCAGATTTACTGTCATCTTATGCCGTGATATGTGACTAGGAAAGTGGTCATGCAAGAAATTTCCAATCAACTTCATAAGGGATTGCCAGGAATTGTCCACAGGAGGAATAAAGATGCTTGTCCTATCATTCCATTAAGGATTGGATTGTATGAATTAAAGAGTCACAAGGTGAGAACAAAAAAGTATAGGAGCTACACCATCTATATTTCACCACTAAAAACTTCCACAGAGATGATCGCAGGCGAATTGTCAAGCAACATTGTCAAAGGATTGGTCACAATATGGGGTACTCATCAATGTCCACAACATAATATGAGAACATAAAGAATTGGTACAATTCTAACATGAAGACACATCCATTGATGGAGACCAGTTCACCACATGATCCACCAGCTCAAGACTTTCAAGTGTAGGAGGAGGAGGAGATAACACCTCAAGTAAGGAAACTAACTTCCAAGAAAAGGATCAGATATTCTTTGATAGGCATGATGTAGGTTTTAAACCTGTATAGAAACTACCTGCATACAAATTCTAAAATAGAAAATAAAAAAAGGTGAGACCATAACACATAAAACAATATACACAGAGAATTTCCACTAGATCCCTAAACCGGGACTACCAAATGATTTTTCATTTTGTTCCTTTCAATGTTACAATATATATATATATCTATATATATATCTATATCTATATCTATATCTATATCTATATATATATATATATATATATATATATTATATATATATATATATATATATATATATATTAATATATATATAATATATATATATATATATATATAATATATATCTATAATATATATATATATGCCGAGGCATCCAATACCATGGAACAAAAACTGTCGTGCCCAAAACCATGCAAAAAACCATGCACAAAATCATGGGCAAAACCATGGGTCCAAAAAAAACATTGGGACCCAACCTAGATAGGGGGGCTAGTTGTGGAAAGAATATAACACAACCAAACATTCTTCTACTTGTTGTTTTCTTTCCACATGGGGCCATAGGAGAGCTTAATCATTTATTCCCTTCAATGCCCATTGTTTCTCTACACCAAGAGAACTTCTCAGAGCTCACAGATTTTGTCAATGCATCTGCAGTATTCTTCAAAGTGTCCACCTTTACTAGCAACACCTTTTTGTCTTCTATCATATCCCTCACAAAGTGATACTGAACATCAATGTGATTTGTCTTTGAATGGTAAGCAGGGTTCTTTGCCAAGAAAATTGCACTTTGGTTGTCACAGTCTATCCTTATAGCTCCCTGTACTAACCCCATACTTGAACACAATATCTGCAACCAAACTACTTCCTTCCTTGCATGAGTGGTTGCCATGTAGTCTACCTCTGTAGTCCATAGTTCCACTACAGATTGTTTCTTACTCATCTAACTGATTGCACCTCCAAATAGGTTAAACATATACCCGCTTGTAGATCTTCTTTGATCCGATCTCCAACCCATTCTACATGAACAAATCCATGAATATCCAAAAGTTTGTCTAATCCTGGTCTTCCTTGGTAGCACAAACCATAATCACTAGTGCCACACAAATACCTAGAAACCTGCTTCACTGATGTCTAATGCTCATTCCGTAGTTTTGACATAAACCTGCTCAATACTCCCACTGCATGCGCAATGTCTGGTCTAGTACAGACCATCACATACATCAAGCTACCAATTGCACTTTCATATGGAACACAAGACATGTCCTCCTCCTCTTCTTGTGTCTTGGGACACTGTTCAACAGAAAACTTTACACCTACAAGAATAGGAACCTTCACTAGTTTACTATCTTGCATATTAAGCATATGTAGTATTGTCTCAACATACTTCCTCTGGTTTAACCAGAGCTTCCTCTTTTCCAAATCTCTTTTAATTTCCATGCCCAAAATATAGTTTGCAGCACCTAGATCTTTCATGTCAACTTTCGAGGACAATTGGGTCTTCAAATCTTGGATAATTTCTTTGTCATTTCCAACGAGCAACATATCATCCACATACAACACCAGATAAATAACATAGTCACCAATTAATTTAAAATACACACAGTGGTCTGCTTTGCTTCAGGTGAAGCCAAGTCCCCGTATAAATGTATCAAATTTCTGATACCACATCCTTGGTGACTATTTTAACCCATATAGAGACTTTTTAAACTTGCATACCAGTGCTTTCTTACCCTTCACTGCAAAGCCTTTAGGTTTCTTCATGTAGATCTCTTCTTCTAGGTCCTCTTGAAAAAATGATGTCTTCACATCCATCTGTTATACCTCAAAATAAAAAGCAACAACAACAAATAAAAGTAATCTAATAGAACCAACCTTGACAACAGGAGAAAAAATATCACTAGAATAAATTCCCAACACTTCGGAATAACCTTTTTCTACCAACTGAGCTTTGTGTTTATCGACCTTTCCTTATGCATTTGTCCTCTTCTTGAACACCCATTTTCTGCCAATGGGTTTCTTTCCAGCTAGCAACTCCACTAGATCCCAAGCCTCATTTTTGTGCAAAGATGACATTTCATTAGCCATGGCCTCTTTCCAGAGTTTTCCATCCTCTGAATCCACTGCTTCCTTCACAGTTATGGGATCATCATCAGTAATAGATAAAGTAAAATTTGAACAGAAATCAGATGGACTATACCTTTTTGGCTGCCTTCTTTCTCAAACTGATCTTCTCACAACTGGATTTTGTGGCTCTTCATCTTCTAATTCCTCTTCTACTCTAGAGTTTGATTCTTCCTCCTTAAGCTCAAACTCTATCTTCTCATGTTCCTTTGGTTGGACTTCATGTTTAATAACATCTTTCACCTCTCTGAACACCAAATCTCGGTTGTACACAACCTTCCTTGTTATTAGGTTCCAAATCTTATAACCCTTTAAACCATCCTTATACCCAATAAAGATGAAATTTTAAGATTTACTATCCAACTTTGTTCTTTTCTCCTTTGGAACATGTACATATGCATCACATACAAGTACCCTTATATGTGAAAGAGAGAGTTTCTTACCAGTCCATACCTTTTGTGGAGTCTTATCCTCCAACGTTGATGAAGGTGATATGTTGACCAGGTAACATGTTGTCTCCACCGCCTCTGCCCATAATTCTTGTCCTAACCCAGCACCACTGAGCATGCTTCTCGCCCTTTCCATCAATGTCTTGTTCATTCTTTCTGCAACTCCATTTTTCTCAGGTGTGTATGGAGTAGTCTTTTTTCGTGCAATACCACACTTCTTACAGAAATATTCAAATTCCTTCTTGCAAAATTTTCCACCGTTATTTGTCCTCAACACCTTTATCTTCTTCTCTCTCTGGTTTTCCACCAGAGCCTTAAACTCTCTAAACCTTTCAAATACTTCATATTTCTTCTTGAGGAAATATATCCATGTATTCCTTGAGAAATCATCTATAAATGATACATAGTATATAGACTTATCCAGGGATGGAACCTTCACAGATCCAAACACATCAATGTGCACAAGCTCTAATATATGTTTTGCCCTCTTACCACCAGAGGGGAAACTCACCCAATTCTGCTTCCCATATACACAATTTTCACAGAAATCAAAATCCAAAGAGCTATTAGTCATAACTTTACCATGAAGTATTTGAAAGCCCTTCTCTCTAATATGTCCAAGCCTTTGATGCCATAACATGGTCTTTTCTCTAGAGACCACTAGATTTTCTGCTCCACTTTCAGGAACCACAGAACTGTTGCACCCATCAATAATAGTGCTACCTTGTAGGTTGTACAGAGTTCCAATCCGACCTCCCCGCATCAATACCAGTGTTCCCTGAACCATCTTAAGAGTATCTTTCTCGAACATTGTTTTTATTCCTGCATCATCCAGCTTGCTTACAGAAAACAGATTTCTGGCTAAGGCAGGAACATGCAGAACACCCAGAAGTGTTCTAATCCTTCCACCTTGCAACTTCAACTTGAATTTTCCACGACCAAGGATTCTAGCCTTCCTATCATCCCCCAAGAAGACATAACCACCATCATATTTCTCATACTCTAAGAACCACGCTCTATGGGGAGTGAAGTGAAAGGATGCACCTGAGTCAATCAACCATACCTCATGATCTACATGTGTACTTGAAGAAGAATCCAAGAACACATTCCCACTTTCATCTGAGGTGGTTTTCACCTCTTCAGAAGGAGAATCATTAAATCCCTTTCCTTTGTTAGGAGTTTTAGATTTGCAGCCCCTTTTGTAGTTCCCTTCCTTTCTGCATTTTCAACACAACTTTACAGGTTTTCCAGGAGATTTAGATCTCCCTCTAAATTTAGATCTCCCACTTGATGAATTATTTTTTTTATGTTTTGGGATTGTCCTCGTACAGACAAGGTATCACCATTATTGCTCTCCATATTTTTCCATCTCATCTCCTCTATCAGCAAGGATGAGACTATTTCATTAGATTGCAAGGCAGTTGCATTTCTACTTATTGTAATAACCAGACTATCCCACGAATCTAGTAGAGAACACAACAAACTGATGCACTTATCTTCATCTAAAATTTTAATATCAAGAGATAATAACTGACTTTCCACAATATTAAATGTGTTCAGATGCTCTAGCACTGAGTCTCCATCTTTCATCCTCAGGTTATACAACTTTTTTCGTAGGAACAGTTTATTCACTAGAGACTTAGATTGGTACAAAGTCCCTAACTTGTCCCACAAAACCTTCGATGTAGCTTCCCCTGATACATTCAGCAATACTGAATCTGAAACACTCAATCATATTGTGCTTTTTGCTTCCGATCCAACTTCTTCCATTCTTCATCAGGCACTCTCGTTGGTTTAGTACCTGGATCTACCATGATCCACTTATCTTTATCCACTAGCATATCCTCCATCTTCAGTTTCCCCAACTCAAAACTATGACCATTAAATTTCTTGATCTCTATCTTTCCACTGCTCGCCATCTTCTTTCACCACCAAAATTGATCCCGTAGATCTCCCACTAAACAGGGTCTACCATAGGCCCGAGCGAAACTCCTCAGCAAAAAAGGCATCCCCTTGAAGCCAAAACAACTTTGATACCAAATGTAGGTTTTAACACGATACATAAATTACCTGCATATGAATTCTAAAACCAAAAATAAACAAAGGTGAGAGCATAACACATAAAACAAATATACACAAAGATTTCCCTTAGATCCAAAAATTGGGACTACTAGATTGATTTTTCATTTTTGTTCCTTTCAATTTTACAATACATATATACACATGCCAAAGCATCCAATACCATGGACTGAAAACCATCACGCCAAAAACCATGTGCAAAAACCATGCACAAAACCATGGGCTAGTCATGGAAAGAATTTAACACAACCCAAAAAAAGAGAATCAATAAACGGAAATGTAACCCCTTAAACTTAGGAGCTACCTTAGTAGAGTAGGAGAGAGAGGCAGAAGAAGAAGAAAGGAAGATTCAGCGGGATTAGTTGCTAGAAAAGCAATAAGTAGAAGAAGAAGAGAAGAGGAGGATAGAAGAAGAGAAACTAAGGCAATCCCAAGAGGAAGAAGCAACACAAAGATTGGAAGAAGAATAGTTGACTCAAGAGATGGAAGAGGAGTAGTTCGAGGAAGAAGATATCATCCATCTAGCGAAGGAAGAACTGGATACTCTAGGATATCGATCCTCTCACAAGTAGTCATCTTCCATTTTGAGAGATGGGGATCACACCTCCATTAGTAGACAAATTCATGGATGTATACAATGTAACGTTTGAGTCGTCGAAGAAGAGGATTATGCAATAGAGGTGATGATATTTCTTAAAGGATCCTCAAAATGCAGTCTTAGTTTCTATAGGAAAGGTGATCACTGCCAACACTAGAATAAATCTGAGGGTAGTCATGGTGGCAAATGTTTCATTAGCTAGAGTGGCACAAGTGAAATCTGAGTACATGTGGAACTATAATTCCAAGTTGAGAAGAGAACTTGTTGCAATGAAGCAAAAGGAAGAACATTTTGCAGCAAATAACCAATGGCTTTCATCGTAGAACTTCAACACCGTGGAATGGCAGTCAACTATGCAAGAAGAGTTGGAGCAAATGGAGGATACCATGGTGTGACTATATGATGATATGATACTTGTACAATAGGTCATGGATCCTCTCATTGGCATTTTGAAGAACATATAGGAAGTGGTGAGAATCTTAAAGATAACAAATAGAGCAGTTGATCAAATGCAAGAGTGGACTACCAAATATCCATATGCTCCACAAAATTTAGAAAAGAAGGACAATATTGTCTCAAAAATTGACAGATTTTAGTTGATACTCCACTTACATAATACCCGCATATTGGAGTACAATCGATTAGTATCATGGCTTCATTCAATCGACTACATAATGGGTATGTCTCTAACATAAAAACACAAGATGCCCACAATTGGATCTCTTGAAGTAATTAGAGGCTAAGAAGTCTTCTTCTAAGAGATTAGGGAATATATTGAACAAATCAAGTAGGCAATAGAATGGGAAGGATTGGAGGTAGCAAAATAAATTATTCAGTATTATGCCTTTGCACCAATCAAAGCACACATTAAGCTGTCATGGATATGGAATAATGTACGGTGAAGCTCCAAGAACATACTAATGGATGCATTGGAGGTGAATATGTGCTACAAAGGGGGCTTGCCAATTTGGGTCAAAGCCATTACAAATGATTTTAGAGCATGGCACACTTACATCACAAGTGTACTCGATGAGGAAGAAAATAGTTTATCCAATTGGCGAGTTTTGTCCCATTGTTAGTTTTGTCTTATTAAGCCACTATCTCATTTCTAAATTGACTTATGTAATAAATGTTATATAATGAAGTACAAGGGACATATGTGGAATATGAAAATCCACACATTGGAATGTAATGATTCATGTATATAATATGAACAATCATAGAATTCAAAGAGTCATGAGGAAGCATAAAGGTCACTTTCAATTGTTATAAATATCTCCTCATAAAGCAAGCAAAGGGATTTCGGAAGGATTTAGATAATAGAGGTCTTTCCTTGGCTACTCTTGTAAGACATGGGAGATAAATCATGTAACAATGTACTTGGGATCTTACACTTTTATTCAGAAGCTCAATGAGCTAGAATTCCTTCATACATGTATCATAGATGTATTTGAACTATTCTGGTCATGTTTATGGTATATGTTGCTTTATTTACATACTAACTTGATGAACTAATTTTTTGCTTAGTTATGGCTATTATTGAATGAATATTGTCATTATTTAAATATTGTTCTTTACTATGTGGAGTAATATGCAAGCGTTCAACAAGTCTTCCTCTTTATTCCTGGACACCCCTTTAGGATAATACTGTAACCGCCCTGGTAAAAATTAATGAAAAAAAATATAAGACTAAGGTAATGGGACACATATTCCAAGTTGAATGGTGGGAAAAACATCCTAGCGAGTGTTCATTTCAGTTATTATGGCTAAGGAAAATGGAAAAGGCTTTGGAAAGGTATGAGGCATTAATTGGCATTTTATTTATGAAAATAATGGAAATTAGGAGAAAAGGAAGGTAAAAGCTGAAAGGTTGCATGTGAGGAGGAAAATGAAGGAAAATAATGGAAAATTGAAGAAAATAGAGGTCTCATTAATAAAAAGGATTCTGAGGTTTAGTTTAGAATTTTGTCAATTCAGTTTTGGAGCTCTCTCTCTATTCTCTCCCTCTCATACTCTTGGATACTTAGATTTTTCTTGGAGCACTCTTGGAGGAGTGTGGCATGCTTTTGGAGTAAGAATGCAAAGGAAGATAAGGAAAGCGCATGAGGATAATGGGATCAACAATTACAGTAGGTTTTCCTTTCTAGGTATCTAGTTGCATGTATGATTTCCTTGCTAGTTTTGGCATTCATGGCACATGCATGTGGTTTCTTGATTATGATATGTTAGTGGCATGGAGGATTGCCTGAATTTACAATGATTTTTCCTAGCCTTTACATTTCCTAGATAGTCATGTTGTTGTGGGGTTTACTTTTATTTTCTGGTTGGTTCTCATATTCCTTTGGTTGTGGGTTGAGTTATTAGTCCCTGGAGCCCTGGTTGTACAAATGCTCTAGAGCCCTGTAGAAACTTAGGTTGCGTTACTACTCCTAGAGCCTTGGTTGGAAAAATGCTCTAGAGCCCTTGGTAGGTTGAGTTATTAGTCCTCGAGCCTTGGTTGGACAAATGGTCTTGAGCCCGACAATAGTTGTGGGTTGAGTTACTAGTCCTAGAAGCCTTAGTTGGAAAAAATTCTCTAGAACCCTAGAAAACTTGGTTAGATACCAATATGGTGATGGTTAGTGATGTCTGGCCATGAGGTGGAGTCACTGGTTGAGAGTTGAGGTGCTTTTTCCTATGGAAGCTCTGTTTCATTTCTTTTAATTTGTTCCATGAGTTTCCACATTCATGTTGGAATATGGCATGGGGGTGATTGGCTAAAAGAGAGATTTGGTTCAACGCAATCTATGGTCAGGTGGTACATGAAATACCCTAGCTTGGTTGACATTTTCATTTCTTAACAAGGTGTATTTTCTATTATTATCTATGAGCATATGTATTTATTATGATGATGATATTATGGTTGGGTTGTCATGGTTTATATGATGGTTATTACCTGGTTATATGATGGTTACATGTTTTATATTGTTTATGTCTCTTGACATGTTTGATGAATATGTGATTGGTTATCTAATGCATGACCTAATAGATGTTGTTTCAGCTAATATGAGAGGGCATTAGACCTCCTTGACGATTCTCAGATAAGTATGAGACCCCTATTTTTAGATCTGTTGTTATGACCTGTAGATTTCATATTTGTGATATGTTTGACGAAATGAATGTCATGGTTGGGATTGGTTAGGTTAAGTCCTTGATCAAGTTTTGTGTTAGAGGCTTTGTCTTGGTGTCATTTATTGTCTTGGAAAGTCTCATCAAGTTTTGAGCAGTGCTTTCGAGAATGGCCCTAAAAAGTGGCTTAAATGTCACAATCTCTGGCACATAACTAACTAAAAAAGACTATAGCCTCTCCCTTGCATGCATTGTGGGAGCAACTGGAGGGTACCATTCACATGCATACCCATGTCATGGGAGTGACTAGGGGTTTAATTCATTTCAAGGATAGCTTAACTCAGGGGTTGGGCACCTGGAGTGGCGGATTAGATCTTAGGGGTCCTATAGCACCTAAGGAAGGTCTGTAAAGTGTTGGTTTAGTGGTTTCACTTCCTTAACTACACTTAGGGAGTTGAATCATATCATAGTAACTCTTCATCAAATATTTACCCCGGTGGACCTGTAAGCTTGGGTAAGTGAGGGAGGAGGGTGTTACAGAGTGGTATCAGAGCATGGTACACCATTTGGACTGGATGGGCGGAATATGTTTTTCATGCATGCACGAAGGTTGTATATGTTCTTATTATATATGCATGGTGATGGTCATTGTTGCAGTTGTTTTTTCATGTAGGAGTTGATGGTGTTTTTGTTGGGACACATTAGTCATCAATGCATGTCAATTGTATATGCATTTGTTATGCATATCAATGTCTATATATTGTTATGCATGCACTGTCATGGTGAAGGTTGTCGTGCATGAGCTCATTGTATGCAATTAGGTCATTATGATATGACTAGTATGTTATGATTCTAATGTGTTGACCAATATGAAGTAGGAGATGTAGATCATCAAAATGAGGTTGTGGCACCAGACTTTGGAGTAATATCATATCGTCATATAGGTTTGTATGTTTGGCATGCATGTATGCGGTTACTGGTTGTTATAAAAATTAGGGTTACTTATATGCTTGTAATTCTATTGTTATTATGGTTACATGTATGATAAATGCTAGTTGATTAGTGTGATCATATGTACATGCATGGGTTATTCATGCATGGTAGTCAACTTGTTCTTATATGCATTGCGGTCATATTCATGATAGTTATGGCGATTGCAATTGAGATCCTGATGTTATATGTATCGTGCTAATTTGGATTGGCCTATGCACATGGCTAGGATTATGACATTCAGGTATGAGTCAACCTATTTGTGATATTATGGCATACTAATCTAGACTAATTGTTCATATATGATTGTTATGTGCGAATGATAATTGTTTATGAGTTTATGATGTGAACATGTTAGCTAGTTATTGTCATGGATATATTGACCTTATTTATGTTTGAGTTAAAGTGTTGTGAAGTTATATCATGCTAAAATAGATTGAATGTGCAAATAAGATAGCCTCCCTTGAGATACATCAAGTTATGTGTTTGCTTATGTCATCTATTTAGAGTTTGAATGTTTGATTTTGTCGTTTATTTGGTGTTTGAGTGTTTGGTATCTATTATTTCATCAATTTGTTGTTTGAATGTTTGATTAGTTTCATGATATGAGTATGTGTTTGTAAGATTGCATGAAAGAGTGGTCTTGTTTTAACATGGTTGTACTAACACATTATGTGTTGAGACAGCTGATATGTACTTAAGTGCAAGTGAGCACTAGTTGTAGTGTTATGATTTTAGGCTATTAGTCGACTGTTGATTATGACATGGTTGTTAGTCTTTGTAAAAGATAATTAATAGATATGTTGTCTTGATGTTTGGAACATGTGGTTGACATGTGTGTTTAGTTACAAGGCAACATGCTTGGCACATCAAGGTAAAATAATTGGTATATTTTCATATTTATTTATACACTGAAAAGTATGTGTTTATGGAAGTATGATGTAGGGATTGCATGGAAAAAGGGACTGAAATGATATCTTGAAGAAGGCTCAGGTTGAGATTTCCCTTGGAAGTGTTGCGAACCATGGGGATTGAGTCATGGTGTTTGTCAATAGCCTTGTGCTTTCAGTATTTTTGATTTGTTTGTGCTTGATTTGCAGCCTTGGTTGCGTCTAGTGCATGATCATGCCACTTTGCTTGTGGTGTCGTATTGTGATTTGTTTTCATGTTTTTCCTTTGGTTGATTTCTTGGTATTTCCTTTTCTGTTTGGATGGTCTTGTAAATTGGTTTGGTAAAGAGAAAACTTGATGGAGCTCAGGGGGATCTGAATGAAACCCAATTGGTAATGTAAGACCCAGATGAAGCTCGGTGCATGTATAAGGGCAGCTTAAGGCAAAATTATGACGGTGGGTTGTGTTAGCACTCCATAAATCCCTTAAGGCCAAGGAAAGGGATCCCAGATGTAACCGCAAACCACTTGTAGGTTAATGTCCAGTCCCCATAACCTTGGAGAGGGCTCTCTCGCTAGATTAACTATCAATCAAAGACTCATATGATATGGAATTTAGACTAGTTATTAAGCTTAGAAGTAAATGACATAAAATTGAATGAAAATTGTTGGGAGTGAGGGCTACTGGAGTATGACTTTATAGAACATCAGGGCACGTATGAGCCATCTAGATAATAGAGGCAAGGTAGGCACATATTTCAAGTTGATTATAAATTGTAGTATAGTGAAGAATGAAGGAAAAAGATATATACTTGGTCAAATGTAACAGAGCATAAGGTTATGATTTTTTCTACAGAACTTACAATAAATAATCAGAAGAAACATGATAGAGAATTAAATAATTCTATCATGTATAAGATCCACAATTCTCAGCATATAAAGATGAATTCAAGACAACAACTTTAGAAATGGATATTAAAATAACATAAGAAAACACAGACTTGAAAACACACACCATACGAATATCTAAAAACCGATGACAAAGTATGCTCTGAGCTTTTTCATTAAAAATGTTTACATATAGGGCCTCTTCCTATTGTCAACAATTCCCCATTCCCCTATTACATTGTATATTTAGCCATTAAATACCCTTTCAGCCTAAGACCAAGTACATTGCATTTATCCACCTAAGTTGATCAGTAGGTGTGTTTTATCATTTTTCCTAACAGAACAAAAAGATTCATGTCAACAAAAGAACAACAAATTTATCCTCATTTTCCCAGTCTAAACAACATCAATCTCATAAAATCTCTTTTATACAGTTGTCCATATTCCCATGAAAATCTTTAACTTCCTGCTATGGTGCCAAAAATCCTGCTAAAAGTATTCCTGATGCCTTTGTTCATTCCCCCTCTTCCTTTGAAATTTCCACAACTTCTGTCGACTCACTTTATCAAACCTTTCCTTATATCAAAGCTTTCTATTTCGTGCCACTTTGGACTACGCAGGATGTAAATCTTCCGATAGGCCTAGCCCTCGGGACTTATGTGGAAATTATATAATCAAGGCCTGGGGAATTAGGACTAGAGCATTTTGGGGCTTAAACCCTTTGGCTAGAAAGGGGGCCGATTCTTTGAAGTATTGCATTGTATACAATCCAAACATAGAAAACATAAAACCACAACACATATCTACCTGAGTCCTTTTGAATATCAGAACTTGGAAATTAGTTATTTTGTAACATGGCATTTAGTTACACCTTTCAAAACTTGTGATCTTCAATGAGTGATGTGTCCTGATCCATGTGGAAAAGGAATAGGCAGGGGCCGCGCCAAGGCTTTAGCACATAAAACCTTTGTTAAACTTTTTCTGCTAAACCTTATGATTTTAACACGTAAAACATATATTTATGCTGCCACTTGCCTTATGTCAATAGCCCTTGCTCCTTTGATCTCTTTGTAACTGTAGTCCAACCCCCATATCAGAGTCCCTCTTTCTTATTCTTTTCAGTCATAGGTTCTTCTTTGATGTAGTGACATTGCTCAACTTGCAATTGTCGATATGCGATATGATGTCACCCTTTTCAATGTGTCACATGGTGAGTGGTGACACGTGTCACACTGAATTTCCCCCTTAGGATCTCTGAAAATGTTGAATTTGCATTCCATGTGTCCACCGTATAGCCACATCATGATGACTTCAGCTACCTTATGGATTAATCAGAACCAATCACTGCTCACCACATGTCTCATTGGACGAGAGAGAAAGGACCCGAACCTTCTCTGGTTTGTCAATGAAATCGTTTCTAAAACATTTTATCCATCCTCTTGGTGCTTTAACACTAACAACAATTTTTCTGGTGATTTAATGCTGAAAGCATTATTTGTATATCACACATCACAATTTCATTAGGATTGACCATTTGAAAATGTTGATCACCAATATGCGATATGGCCTGGTCGCCAACTGCCAATTTCTCTTTGTACAGGACCCCACCGATACGCCGATTGGACCCCACCGATATGTAACTTCGTTGATATGTTGTTTTGTTTGCATTGTGTATAGGACCTATGATTACCGATATGTGATATCGGAGATCGTTGATCACTGATTCACTCTGACCTCCACTGCTTCTCTTTCCAAATCTACGATATGCAGGATGCGGGATCAACACTTAGTTTGTTTTCCTTTGTTTCTTGGGTTTGAAGAGTAAACTTGAACTGGCTCCAACATTTGATCCAGAAATCAGTTTGAAGAACTGGATATGCCATTAGAAAGTTTCTTCCGAGCACTATATAGTGAAAACACTTGCAACATGATCTGAACTAGACTTCATATACAAAAAATCTCCCAAACATTTTAGACTTGTTTTAACCATAGGACTTCAAGTATTGAAAGGCTCCTTTGACAAGTAAACCTTTAGGCTATGGCACCTAGTGATTCATAGGCTAAACAAACCAAAATTAATAGTAAGAGAAAAACATCATTGATAGCTATTATGGGACCCTAACATTATCTCCAATGGGTATGGCATCCTCCCTATGAGGTGCCAAGAACAAAAGGTAGACTAGCAACATAATGATTGGGAAATGGAGTCAACATAAAAACATAAAACTAACTGACTAACTCCAAACTAAAAACTTTAAACGAAATAAGAAAATTTACAGCACATCACCAAAGTCTTAGGTCCTTCTCCTCGGGCTTCAAACCATGAGGATAGATGTTTGTTGCTGCTAATATGTACAAGCATATGATGTGATCCCTCCAGTGTAGCCAATCAAGTAAACGGCGACTTGAATTAATTATGCTCATACTTCTCATGAGCAGGAAAAAAAGAAATGAAACTGGTAACCGAAACTTCCATTGGAACTATTGTATGCAATCCAAAAATGTAAGAACAACCATTTTCCTTGATGACTGCAATAGATCGGCCAAAGGATATTGAAGAACATGAAAAGTCACCTCTTTTTATGATTGCAGAAAATCAACAAAAGAATCTTCAATAATCTAAAGCATTAGCCCATCTTGAAAGCCAACTAAAATACAAGCTCTCTCCTTGTTTTCAACCACTAGCTTATCAATAGCAAAAATGTCCCCATCCACAGTGTTTTCAACAATCTTCTCTTCTTCATAATTTTCCTGCAATAGTGAGTGGATATCACCTAGAGAAATTTCATTATCTAAAGCCTTTATGCATGAAAATTCAAAAATTTGATTTTCGCAAACTTCTTCTTGAAATAATAATTCCAAAAAAGAATGGGTTGAAGAATATATCAAAGTAATATCTTGATATTATTCTTGGTTACTTAGCCATGGGAAAGGCTATTGAATATACCCATCAGATTTAGGAGGAAAGACATGAGATTCATCATCAAGAGTACAATCTATTTAATTTTCAGCAAAAGAAGAAATTTTTATCTTCTGGAAATTTACCTGAATACCTTCGTCCTTACCACCATCTTATAAAAAATTACAAACCTGCAACAAATTTTCCTATGAATTTTGTGATGAAACCACTATTGAACAAGATAATGATGTTGGTTGCCAAACTAAGTCTACATAACCCCCATTTTCATACTCACAACTAGCTAAAGGAGGGGACCTTTGACTGAATAAATCATCCAAGTAATCATCTATTGGATGATCAAAAACTGAAGAAGGCTACTGCAATCTTTGACTGAAGGAGTATTCAATGTAACAAGTAACAGGGTCCTCAACTATATCAGAAGGTTACTTCAAAGTTATGTTAGATTCAACTTGCTTTCTTTCCTTCTTAGTGATCTTATAATTTTCTTTCAACAATTCAAATGTAGCATAACATAAAGGTAGAGAGTTACCATCAGAAAATTCATTGTTTTCTTCATGTTCAATGTCAAAATTATAAGACTTCTCACTTGAATCAATACTTCCATCATATTCTTTCGGATGATGCTTTCCTTAAATTGAAGAAATTTAACATCCTTTTGCTAAGAACATGTCACTAGTTTCTCTTCAGAACTGTCTTCAAATGAATAGATAAAACAACCAATTTTTGGTTATTGTGACATAAATCAACAACCTCTTCTTCTTCTACCAAATCTTCTTGGAGCGGAGTTCTTCTTTGCTACCCTCTAACAACAGTTTTGTTTTGCATAATGAATGTTTCCATTAACATTTCCATGGTTTTCATTAATGCATCCTGCTTATGGTATGATAATGGAGAAAGATCCTCCTTGACCACTTCCCTTCCTTTAGCTTCCTTTTGGTCAACAAATTTTCTTCCACATCAACAACACTTTTCTGCATATCCTCCAAGGTGGCAGGATTCCTTTCTCTAAGATAATATGCAAGCTCGACATCAAAACAATCTGGAGAATGAAGCATAGCCAATCCAAGGGGAGGATTTGCATCAGTAGGTATGGAATTATAAACACTATTGAATTTGGTTGAGAAATATTGGACTGTATCACAAGGCTACCCCTTAATATTTTGATACTCATCCATAACATGGAAAGGGTTCCTTTTAAACAACCATATGTCATGGAAAATGTGTACAAACCATTGGAAATTAGGAACACTTCCAGCTCTCAAATTTCTATACCAATTCCTAACTTCTCCTGAAATACTTTGGGTAAACAACCTCAATTTGGCATCGTCATGTTCTACTTCCTTAATTTATACACCTAAGTGCATTTATCTACCTACGTGGATCAAAAGGTGTGTTTTATCATTTTTCCTAACATAACAAAAAGATTTGGGTCAAAAAAAGGAAATCATCCTTATCCTCATTTTCCCAGTCTGAATAACATCAATCTCACAAAATTTGTTTTATAAAACTCTACGTATTCCTTTGAAAATCTCGAACTACTTGCTATGGTTCCAAAAATCCTGCTAAAAATCTTCCTAATGCCTTGGTTCATTCCCTCCCTTCTTTTGAAATTGTTGCAATAGTTTCCCCCTCGCTTTATCAAAGCTTTCTTTATATCAAATCTTTTTGTTTCGTGCCAGTTTGGACTGCACGAGATATAAATATTCTGATATCCTTTTGGGGCTTAAACCCTTTCAAAAGGGGTTGATTCTTTGAAGTATTGCATTGTATACAATCCAAACATAGAATGCATATAACCACAACACATATGCGCCAAAGCCCTTTTGAATATCGAAACTCGGCAATTAGCGATTTCGTAACTTGGCATTTAGTTGCACCTTTCAAAAGTTGTGATCTCTGATGAGTGACGTAGCTTGGTCCACATGGAAAAGGAATAGTGAGGGCTCATGCGTAGTATTTAGATCATAAAACATTTGTTAAAATGTTTCCACCAAACCTTATGCTTTTAACATGTAAAACATATATTTATGTTGCCACCCGCCTTGTGTCAATATCCCTCGCTCCTTTGAGCTCTTTCTAACCATGGGCCAGTCCCCATATCAGAGTCTATCTATTGATGATTTTTAATTGGAGGTTCTTCTTTGATGCAGTGACATTCCTCAATCTGTGATCATCGATATGTGATTTGATGTTATCCTTTGCCACGTGTCACATCGTGAGTGGTGACATTTATCATTCTAAATTGCCCCTTTAGGACCCCTGGAAATGTCAAATTTGCATGCCATGCATCCACCGTATAGCCACATCATGATAACATCAGCTACCATGTGGATTAATCGAAACCGATTAGTGTTCGCCACATGTCTTGTTGGAGGAGAGAGAAAGGACCCGAACCTGTTCTAGTTTGTCAATGAAATCCTTTGTAAAATATTTCATCCATCCTCCCAGCACTTTAACACTATCAACACATTTCCCAATGATCTAACATTGAAAGCATTATTTGTATATCGTACATTGCAATTTCATTAGGATTGACCCTTTGAAAATGTTGATCACAGATATGTGATATGGCCTAGTCATTGACTATCGATTGTACTGTGTACATGGCCCCGCTGATATTCCACTTCATTGATCTATTATTCTATTTTCACTGTGTATCGGACCTCTGATCATCGATATGCGATATCAATGATTGCTAATGGCTGATTCACTCTGATCTCCACTACTTCTCTTTACAAAATCTTTGATATGCGGGATGTAGGATCAACACTTAGTCATTTTTCCTTTGTTTTATGGTCTTGAAGAGTAAACTAGAACTTGCTCCAACTTTTGATCCAGAAGTCACTTTGAAGAATTGGATATGCCACTGGAAAGCTCCTTTTGAGTCCTATACAGTGAAAACACATGCAACATGATCTGAACTATACTTCATATAAAAAAAATATCCCAAACATTTAGACTTGTTTTAATCATAGGACTTCAAGGACTGAATGGCTCCTTTGATGAGTAAACCTTTAGGCTATGAAACCTAGCGATTCATAGGATAAATTGACCAAAATGAATAGTAAGAGACCAACACCACTGATACCTATTATGGGACCCTAACAAGTTGAATTTTTTGGTTCCAATGGGATAAATGGAAAATGGTAGGACATCCATGAGAAAGGTAACATGAAAGGTAAAGTAAATATACCTTGGCTAAGTTGGGAACTGTTGCTCTCAATGTTATGCATGTTTTACATGGATAAAGGAAGTTCTATTAACCTTGACCTTATGCCATCTAGTAATTATCTTGTGATGATGATTATGTTGATATTTATATATGTATGCCATGTTTTCTAAGGTCGTCATGGATCATGATTGTTTAATGTTGATGTTTATATGTATATATGTATCTATGTGACTGTCTGATAGGGTTTTCAAGGATCATTCTTGTGGAGGAATGATTTCTTATGGAGGTGAATGGCATGAAGAGGTTCCTAGTCTTATGAGGAATCAAGTGGGAAGAGTAGCCCTGAAAAATATATAACGTCAGTATCATGTTGATATGAATTGATATTATGTGATTATATTATGTCTATGTTATGGTGGGTAATGCTAAGGGATACATCAAAACAATGAAAGCAGTATGACGTGCAGCTTGTTGGGAAAAGCATGGATGATGGAAGGACACTAGAAACAAGGTTTCCTAGTAGAGATAGTGTGGTTTTAGATGTGCACTTCTACTATTGTGTATATGTTGTGCATATTGTATATTTAGTGATTGTACATATGGTGTTGTATCCCAATTGTATATATAGTGTTGTGTGCATATTGCATATGTAGGGCTAAGTATAGATGGTTTTATGTACACGTTGGATATGCAATGTTGTGTACATATTGTACTATGCACATGATATATATGTGGTGTTGTGTGCATATGGTGTTCTATGCATGTTGGATATGCGATGTTGTGTACATATGGTGCTATGTACATGTTGTATATGCAGTGCTATGTACATATGGTGTTGTGTTCATTTTGTACATGTGGTGTTATGTACATATGGTGTTGTGTGCATGTGGTGTTGTGTACATGTTGTATATGTGGTGTTGTGTATAGGTGGTGTTGTGTGCATGTTGTTCTTGTGGCACTATGTCATGAATCCCATCAATAGGTATATCTTGAAGTTCATTATGTTATCCTCCAGCCTTAAAACTATCATTTTCTCACATTAATTCACATATTTGGTTATAATATGCTTAGTAAGAAGAGTAAAAGGTGCTTTTCATAATATGTGGCATAATGTAGTTAAATTACAAGAAAAAAGAAGCACTTTTTAGGCATTTACTATGCAGGGGCTTGATGAAGACAACCAGGAGGGAATCGAGGGAGGCTTGTCGACATCCTTAACTCTATAATGCAACTTGAGATCACCAAATCCTCACTCACAAGATCAAATTCACTAATATTCGAGTAACTCCAAGTGCGTGAGAAGCTCAAGGAGGACAAAATCCAAAATTTTTGAGATCAAGTAGGGAATCACTCCTATTTTCAAGGGAGATACTATCAGCTACCCTCTTGTACAAGTAAACAAGTTGAAAGGATCATTAGGATTCAAATTTTTTATTCAGCTAGGAGTAGCTATTGAGCCCAAGGCTTAACATTATCATTGTTAACTTTCATGTGATGTATGAGACTACTATTCTATGAGAATGAGAAGTTGGAGCTGCATCTGAGCTAGTTTTAGAGGGCCGAAACCCTTGGGTTTGGGCCCAACCTAGAGCCTTTGGTACCTCTTCTGTATTTATATATTGTTCTTAGTTTAAAGCATTTCATGCCTTTTTTTTATTGCAGTAGATGTTAAGCTATAAAAACCTATGATTGTAGGCTTCTATATCACCTCTCTTGTGGGAGAATGGTTGGAAGAATTTACAATCTCAGTATAAAAACATTTTTTTATGATTTCTCGGAAAAAAGTATATGTTAGTTCTCCTTCTTCATATTTACTTTTTGTAACTTAGGAGTTGGTTCAGTGATCATAATAGTGTTCTAGCATAAAATAGATGTTATTCTAATTCAACTCATCTTTTCCATCATAATTTATATCATTGTGTTATGATCAATTGATTCATGCATGTGGCTAGTTGCAGGGTTTTGTTGATCTATAGGTGAGGGCACCTCTTTCATCTCCACTTGAACTTCTCCATATTATCCTTCCTCCCTTCAATTCTTCTCCCAACACCCTGTTTCCATAGTCACTCTGTTTAGACAATTAAGGACATTGTGGGCATTCATCCTGGTACAAGATAGACCTTTGAGAGGTCATGGGATTGGCTAGGAGGCTTCCCAAACCTTCATTCACTCCATCCTAAGTTCATAAAACTCTTCATTCCCTCAAGAAACGAAATCCACCCTAAAAAGGCTCTTGGAATCCATCTTGTAGCAATACAGGTCCTCCAGTAGCAATACATGACCTCCTATAGCAGCACCTGTAGCAGTTCTATAACACCATTTTCCTCCAACAATTGTTCTCTCCACTTCAACTTTAGCATAGTTAAGATGAATAATGACCCAAATTTATGATTGATGATTAAGAGAAGCTCCTAGACCACTCCAACCACATCTTTTCCTCACTACAAAACATAGTAGAATTAGTATTTTTCATTCACAAGAATGATACAAGTTAGGTTTATGATTTTCAAGAAAATGTGAAGTAGATCAATGATACATGCAAATGCAATATTGATTTGATGAGTTATGCAAGATAGAGTGGATTTACTTCTGCAGGTAGATTAGCCCTTTCTCTTTCATGTAATGTTAATTAACATCTATAAGTTTAACAAATGGAATTTTCAATTTCATAGTTAAGAATAATTTTTTCAATTGTGTTTTTATCGGAAATATTTCACTATAGTTAAGTTGAAGGAATGATCTCTGAAAATCTTGATATAATGGCATGACTAAGGGTGGCATGAGTAGAACCTAGCCTACTATGCATATAGTATTGTCATCTCTAAGTTTGTACAAACCCCAGATTGATAATTGAAGTTGAGGAGCCCCTCAGAGTTGTAATACTCTTGGTGCAATAACAGGGCTCACCACTTTTTAGCACCATTGATGGGGAGGTGTCTAATGTTTATGCTTGAGCATTGTTTTTTTGTTTTACATCAGTCTTATTGGTTTGAAAAAGTAGAAAATTCAAAAGAAATAACTTTTTATTTCATGCCTTGTAGGAGTAGGGATAACCAAGGAAAAATATTACCAAAAACCCCCACACCCTCAAGCAGTCAACCTTCATTCTTCTTCGATGATTGTGAACTTGCCTCTCTGACTACAGGGGATTTAGAAGACCCTCTAGGTGAGAAACTTGAAATTTTTTAAGAAACTATTGGGGATGAAGATGAACACATATCACGTACCCAAACCATGGCTAAAAACCAGAACAATGTGCTCTTCCTTATTAGAGACACCAATGGAGAGGCTAGAATTAAAAATATAAACCCTGCTTCCCTTACCCATTTACATAGCCTAACCTATGAATATCATGACACCTTCATGTTTGAGTTTTTTGTTGTCTGTAGGACCTATGACTATGCCTTTGATGATCAAAATTTGAAGTTGTTTCCTTCTACCCTAAAAGATGTAGCCTTGAGCTAGTTTATGAGTCTACCTAGAGGAAACATCACTACCTAGGCCCAAATGCAACAAACCTTCAATGATAAATTATATGATTACTTAGGTCAAAAGAAACAAAGGAGGAAATATTTAGGGAGACCCTAGGACCTGATGAATCTTTGGAAGACTATGAGGAAAGGTTTCAACTAAATTATAGGAGGAAAACTATACCCTTGATGTTGAGTCACTCAAGTTAGTTCTTCTCTGAGGGATCGGGGAAGATGTAATGGAAACCCAAAACATGTTATATGGCGGAGATATCTACCAATTTCCTTATGATGACATCAAAACTATATTCAAGAATTACTCTAGGGTTGTTAGGAAGAAGGGTAGGTCTAGCCAAAACTTGGTTAGTTCCTCTCCCTCCACAACATCCATTAAGCATGAAATAGGGAATATGTTGGAGCATTTCAAGAGTGAAATGTTGCACACCTTTTTCCTACAAATGGATACCATGCAAAGAAAAATAAAGAAAGAGGAGGTAGAGAGGGCATGTTGACGGTGCTGGAAATCCGTCAACCAAGGGTATCTTCCCAATATGAAGTCCCAATCAAAACTTACACCATTTGGTGTAGGAGTCTCATATGATATAAAGGATCAGTTGCCAAATCCTCAAATATTTGCCTTGGCTCTAGCTATTAGCACAAAAGAGTGATGCAATGGTTTCTTCAAAAAGAAAGGGAGGTGTGTTTGGTGAGTGTGTAGTTGCAACTGTGTCAAGGTTCTTATATTGTAAAGGGGGGAGAAAAGTGGGCCTTAAGTGAGAGGTAATAGTACCACCCAGGAAGAGACACACATGAACCAGAAGGCTCCATCTAATATCTACAAAATAGTCCACAATGGATGTGATGGTCATTACAACCAACAAACAAGGAAAGACCTGTATAGTATCCTACATAATAAGCCACAAGGATGGGACAAAAATAACAACCATTACAACACATACTCAATAAGATAAGCACTCAAATAACCGAAATAGTTAAAATATCTCAGTACATGTGAAAGCAAACATGAAATACAAACGTCCACATAATAGTCTTAAAAACATTCATAGTCCATGCATGAAGAACATGATGGCCTTAAGAGGAAGAACATGCTGGCCTTAAGAGGCTTTTGTTATTAAGAAAAAGTTCCACAACACATGTTTATGATGTACTAACCCTAATAGTGGGACCTTGGAGCCACTCCCTACTCCTCAAAGAACTAGATGCTCTATCTAATGCCTTGTAGGAGGAGCCAAGGTCAAAAAGTCCTTTTCTCATACAATGGGGGGTATATATAACTAAGGGGTGATGCTTCCCCTTTGTGACTCTTTGACTACCCTCATGACTGTTCAACTCCCTATGAATTTTCAACTTATATGACTATCCATATTCATGTGTGTCCTTTGGAATTACACTTTACAATACATTTGAATATATTATACATGGTACACAATAGTGATGTGGCATATGACCATTCATGACATGACATGTCATGACACTACTGACATGGACTACTTGCTGATGTGGCAATGTTAAGTCATTGTTTCTACAAAGTGTAGGATGTCTTCTTGGATATTCTTTCTCTTCTCCTCTATATGTCTTGGTGATGAAAAGTCTTCATTTATCTTTAGTCTTGGACTCTAGTTGCAAACTTGTATCCCTTTGCTTTGCTTTGATAGATGAGCTTGCATTTTTTTGCTGCAAAGATGTCTTTCTACATGTTCCCCTTCTATATCTCCTTCTTCATCATCTGGTCATGGTGTAAGAGAGTACCTTCATCTGCAACTCACTCATGATGAGACAACAACAATTTGAAAAATCATAGGCTCAGATAGAGCATTTTCATTCAGGGACTAGGTCGGGACTGGGTGCCAGGTCAAGAGAGAAGGCCTAGTTACTACATAATTGTGTAGTTCAAGCAACCAAGGGTAAAGCTTGACCACTGAGACTATGCAGTGTGTAGATCAGGCTAGACTAAGGGAATTTTTTTGCGCAATCCTCACTCAAGTAAAAATTTTCACAGTTCCTACTAAGGGAAACATTTGCATAGTGCCCATTGAGGGAAATATTTGCCTAGTGCCCATTGAGTGAAAAAAAATTGTGCATTTCAAGAAGGGATTAGAGGCTATAATACGGCGTCCTAGGAGGAAGAACCATTCATATTTAGGAGGTAAGGGGGACTGGGCAACTGAGACTGCACAATGCATAGCTCAAGTGGGCTTGGAGGATAGAACTATGCAGTTTCTGGAGGTAGTGAGGTCTGGCTGAGTGAAAGGACATTGGGAGAAGAATCTGCATAATTTTTGGTGCCAAAGGAAGGCTAAGAGTCTACACATTATGCAGTTCCAGAAGACAATGGAAAAGCTTGAAGCTTGAATATTTGAAGTGTGCAATTCAAGGAAGACTAGGAGACACAACTACATAATTCTGGAGGTCAAGATTGGGAGCTGGGCTCAAGAATTGTGCAGAGAAATAACCCTAGAGGATAAGGACTACACATTACATAGTTCCAAGTAGCACGATCACAACTTAGAGGGTTGAGACTACACAATTTGTAGTTCAAATGGGGCTCTGTGAAGCTAAGTTTCTTGGTGGGAAGATTATCCGAAATGGCTAGGTGTGGGATGGGTGATGAACTGGGATGAACCTTGAATATGATCACAATTTTGGCATAATTTGACAACGTAACAAAATAAATCATCGAAACATGTAAACAAAGAATTTCCCTCTGTATGATTTCCTCATGACAAAATACAACAAGTGTGACACTTAAGATAAGCTTTAGGATGATTGTGATGACACTTGTGCGATAATGTTCAAGATTTTGTATATGGATGCGACATATGTTTACATGGTTAAGACAACTCATATACACAAAGACCAACCTTCAAAAACATCATAAAAGTCTTGCAAGCATTGTACGACAGTCAAACATTCCAAAAGACAACAGTTAACCCAACATGCAAAAGGGACCAAAAAACTTCGAGAAAGCTCATGAAATGAGTTGTAGTGTTTGCAACCAAAATGCAAAAGACCAAAGAAGGATCTGAAATTTGAGTGTAAGACAAAATTTTGGAGGGTATTGCAGTAGCTACAACACTTGGCAACACATTGGTTGAAGTCCAACTTCTATTCCTTGGTTAACTTCTTCCATGCAAGGCATTGGTTCTTCTGGGAGTATTGATTCATAGTGTAGATTACCATGGACTTCCCACTTACCCATGAACATACATGGTCCCCTCTATACCTTCTCAGTTGAACACAACATAATATTAATCATAATCACAAAGTTTCAAGTTGGGAAGGGTAGTGTAGCTCGCAACCTTAATAATTTCAGAGTATAATTTTTCATCTCTGTTGTTGCTTTGCTACCAACAAGCTTATACAATACCCTGGTAGAGTCATGTAGGAACACAAACATTGATCCATTGCCAGCAAGCCTAGACAACACCCCGAAGAAGTTTTTTGCTTCACCTCTCTGTGCAAGAATCATTTCTCTTCTTACGTCATTATTTGTTTATTTAAAGAGAATTGTGAATTGGGACTTATTTATTTTGGGGGGGAAGAGGGATCCTGACTTATTGAGAGCAAAAGAGGTTGTTCCTTCAGAGAAGCATATCGAGATCTCTGATTTAGGTTTGCTTGTTTAGATTTTTCCCCTTATCCATTCCTACTAGTTGGATAAGATTGAGAACACCAAAGCAGAAAAGACCGAGTATAGGCATGATGTTTTCGGACTATACGTGGGTTCATGGTTGGACTAAAATGCTTCTTACAAACGGATCGTATTTTTTGTTAGAACTTCATGAGCCAAAAGATGTAACCAACACAAGGAAGACAGACAAAAGGCTAGCCAAATGTTTTAAGTGTCAAGAGACTCTTTACAGTTTGGCTACACATATACTAAGAAGCCACAACATGTCCAGGCACAATGCTTATTCACATGATGAAAAAAAAAAGAGACAAACAAAAAGAAAGAAAAACAAAAGAAATAAACGAAAGGAAAGACAACACAAAACAAAGGAACAAAATCAGAAGACAAACGTAAGTAGCTAAACCAAAGCATAATGCAAGAGAAATTATGAAAAGACAAGAGATACTGAAGAGCACAACACGGGATGGGTGCAAGAGAATGAAACTAAGGTGCAGCTAATCCTACTCCTTAACTAATAGCTATGAGGTTGGGGTCACGTATAATGGAATTTCTAGTGAAGCCATCATAGTTGTTCTTGACATGAATTAACAAAGATACAAATAGTTAAAACAAATATAAAGTGATGTGCAATAGAAAATATAAGAACTTTAATAACTTGCACAAGAAAAGGAAGGTCTTGCATGTGAGCAGAAAGGTGTGTCATAACCACTAATTTCATCCAATTCACATGCTTACTTTTTTTATGAATACCATATTTTTAACAAACCTCAGAAGCTTCTTACAGATGTGTCTTCATCTACACCGAGCTCCTTAGCAAGTGAAAGGAAATATCAAAACTTGGTGTTTAGTACACAACTTTCCAGGTAAGATTGTTCCATCCATTCACGAGTGGATCGTAAAATTCATGATGGCCCTCTTGAAAACCCTAAAATCTTAGAAAAGGTGAATTTTCAATTAGAGGAGCAGGATCACAATGGGAATCTTGTCAGGAAAAATAGATCTGATCATACTCAATAGTCATGTCAGGACAATGAGGACCTACCATAACCATCAGTGAAGGCTGAAGTGCCTCGCCGACTTCATAAAAATTTGAATAGAGAGATGTTTGAAAATGAATATCAAGGGGTATGAAAGAAATGTCATTGGATGTGTCGATGGGAAAATGATAAGATGGATGATAGTCACAAAAGACAAAAGAATGATCATATGAGTCGATTAAAGCATTAGATTCCCAGTTTGCAATAAACAAAGAAAAATAAATTTGAACAGTCTCGTGAATGCTCTGAAAATCGAACCAAGTTCCTTGCAAGCCAAATATGACAAACTAGTTTCCTGCAACTGGTGACATATTGTACAAGAATTGTAGTCATCAAAAGAGTTTAAAAAGGATGTCAGCACCATAAATACGTGGTGAATGGAGAATAACTCGATTCATGAGACAAGTTGTGCATTCATTATCACTCAAGAGGATTTCTAGTGCGATGAGAGGACATATTTGCAACATAAAATTCACAAGAAGACCCAAGAGTTGACCATTAAGGGATAAGTTTGATAAGCATGATTCCTTTAGGACAATATGGTCCTTAGAATGATCAAATTCACAATTCCATCACTCTGTGAGAGATGCACATTACAAACCCAAGTTTGATGTGAGATCTTTGGATGAAGATGAATGAACTATAACAGATTCTTGAATTCGGTTAGAAGTAAAATCTTGAAAATTTGAAAGGCCACACCCAGAATACCAAACATTTTTCACAAGGAAATTTACATTGAGTGAAACCATGTATAGAGACAAATTTTGTGAGAGAAACCAAATCTACCTTAGTTTGGGGGGCTTACCAAAGTCATGAGATCCCGACATAACCATCAACATAATTTGAAGTGCCTCGACTCCCTCGCGGGTCCTGAAATTTTTAGGATTGTAAAACCGAATTTTGAAGCCTGAACCAGATCATACATGGTTTGAGGATAGTTGTTATTATTATTTTTAGTAAGGCCACTTCTCATTGGATAGCATCCATCTCTGTCACATATTTTACCATATTTTTTAACTTAAACAGCCAGATTGCTCAAGTCGGAAGACTCTTCTCATCACAAATTTGAATTGGTGAGATCTCATGATCAAGATGATTTCAGATTTGTCTTCATGCAGGAGAAGAGATGGTGAGGGTTGGGAAGAGTACTCTATGATTTGACAATCATAGACTATTTTCAATTTCAGCTTGGACAACCTTACCTCCTTGTGTCAATCGAGGGGATAACTAATCAGATGAAGAAACTGAAGAGCATGGAGTATCATTGTTGTAAGTATATGCATTGCAAACAACAGGGCATAAGGGATAGTGAGGTGAAGAGGAGGTTTTGATATGAACATTTTCTTTGACTGAACTAGATTCTAGATCTAAATTAAAATATTCATGAGAAACTGAAAGATCATATGATGTGCTTGGGCATTCGTCACGACATACAACAATAGAGTCATCATCATTGGAATGATTACTTACCAAGGATGAGGTTTGATTGAAATAATTGATTGCATCGGATTCTCTATCGAGATTAGTAGATTGAGAATCATCAAAGAATGGAAACACATTGTTTTGACATGGAAGATTATGAAAAAGAGAGGAAATATTGAAAGGATCTTCACCTTTCTTCTACTTTGCCTATGTAATGTGACTACCTTGTACATGCTTGCAGTTTGGAGAAGAAGCTTGAAAAACAAGAGAGTGTGGAAAAATAACTGGAGGAGTAGACTGATCGAGCAGATCATGGTACGAAGATTCATGGCATGTGGATGATAGAGGATGGTAGAAATTGAGATAAACTTGGAGAATAGATTTATGGAATATGACAACATCTTGTGAAAACGAGGAGTCATTTGTCACCGTAGGCTTCATGATCCATTCTGGACTTTTCTCCACCGTATCTGAATCATGAAAAATGGAAGAACAATGACAACATGGATTGGAGATTTGATTCGCAGACTTCCCAATTTTACAACCACTACAAGGAGGTAGCCACATAAGGACCAAAAAAGGAGGAGGGGACATTAAGTTCCTCCTCTAAAATTTGAGGTGTCTCATGATTCAAAAAAATTGGGGAAGAAGGAAAAACAGTGGGTTCAAGTTCACCATATGAAGAGACAAGAACCAAGCGCTCAAACTCTTGTTTCAAGAAATCCCAGTTCAATTGATTTTCAAGAATTTCATAACAGAGGTGAAGGAATCTATTAGAAAATCATCAACTAATTCATCAAACTTCATTCTTAAAAGATTGATTCTTCTACAAACATATCAGTATTTATACTTATCGAAGGCTTTATGAATCTTCTTGGCAAGCTAGCCGAATGAATGGATAGAAGCAATGGGTAATGTATGGCACCATCAATTAACATGACATTGGAATGTGAGGGTGAGTAATCTAGTTATGAAATCTTTCCAATATATTCTATTAGAAACACAAAGATGGACAACTTGAAATAGATGTTCATGAAAATTTGATTCACCCTCACCATCGAACTTAAATTCATACATGTTATGAATAACTTTTGCAGGGATGGCACAATTAAGATCTTTATAAAAAATCCCAAGATTATGATTTAGGGAAGGGAAATTTTAAATAAGAGATTCAAATCAGACTCAATGAGCACAACCTATCATCTAACCCTCCTTCTAGTGCCATTTTTTGTTGGCGCTCGAAATACATTAACCAAGGGGATCTCCCCGATATGAATTCCTAATCAAACCTCACACTATTTGGCGTAGGGCTCCCATCCAGTATAAAGGCTCGGTTACTAAATCATTAAATCTTTGCCTTGGCTCTAGCAATCAACACAAGAGAGTGATGCAATGGCGTCTTTGAAAAGAAACGGAGGTGTACCTAGTAAATGTGCAGTTGCAAGTATGTCAAGGTTATTCTACTTCAAAGTTGGGAGAAACGTGAGCCTCTAAGTGAGAGGTAATGGTACCACCCAGGAAGAGACACACATGAACTAGAAGGCTTCTTCTAACACGCAGAAAAATAGTCCACAATAGATGGAATGGTAGTTACAACCAACAAAAAAGGAAGTATTTTTATAGTATCCCGTGGAGAAGTCCACAAGGTTGGGACAACAATAGCGACGATTACAACACATCCTCAATATGATAAGGACTAAAATAACCTAAATATTTTAATTATCTTAGTACATGTGAAACAAAGCATGAAATACAAACATACACAAATGATTCTTAGAAACATTCATAGTCCATGCATGAAGAACATGTTGGCCTTAAAAGGCTTCTTCTATTAAGCAAAGGTTCCAACGCATATGTTTACAATGTACAACACTATCCTCAATAGTGGGAAATTGGAGCCACTCCTTGCTCCTCAAAGAACTAACTAATCTCTCTAATGCCTTGCAGGAGGAGCTAAGGTGAAAAATTCCTTTGCTCATACAATGAAGGAGTATATACAACCAAGGGTTTATGCTTCCTCTTTGTGACTCTTTGACTACCCTCATGACTGTTCAACTTCCTATGAATTTTCAACTTATATGGCTCTCCATATTCATGTGTGTCCTTTGTAATTCTACTCTAAAATGCATTTGAATATAATATACATGGTCCATAATAGTGATGTGGCATATGACCACTCATGACATGACACTGCTGACATGAACTACTTGGTGATGTGGCAATGTCAAATCATTGTTGTTGTTGGGTGTTGGATGTATTCTTGGATATCTTTCTCTTCTCCTCTGCATGGGTTGGTGATGCAAATTCTTCAACGATATTTATCCTTGGATGGTAGTTTCAAACTTGTGTCCCTTTTCTTTGCTTTGATAGATGAGCTTGCATGTTTAAGTTGTAAATATGTCTTTCTGCATGCTCACCTTCTACATCTCCTTCTTCATTATACTGCCATGATGTAAGAGAGTATCTGCATCTGCAACACACTCATGATGAGATGGCATCAATTTGAATACCCATATCCTATGATAGAGCATTTTGATTCATGAACTAGGTCGGGACCGACTGACAGGTCAGGAGAGAAGGCCTAGTGACTACGCAGTTCAAGTAGCCAAGGGTCAAGCTTAATCACTGAGACTTCGTAGTGCGTAACATAGGCTAGAGTGAGGCAAATTTCTACGTATTCCTCACTAAGGGAAAAAATTGTGTAGTTCCCACTAAGGGAAGCATTTGCATAGTTCCCACTGAGGGAAACGTTTGCGCAGTGCCCATTGAGGGAAAAAAATTGTGCATTTCAAGTAGGAAGTGGAGGCTATAGGATGGGACCCTAGGAGGACAAGCTACATAGTTTTAGGAGGTAAGGGGGACTGGGAAACTAAGACTTCACAATGCATAGCTCAAGGGGGCTTGGAGGAAAGAATTGTGTAGTTTCCAGAGGCAGTCAGGTCTAGTTGAGGGTAGGGACACTAGGAGAAGCATCTGCATAGTTTTGGGTGCCAAGGGAGGCTAGGTTTTTACATATTGCGCAGTTCTAGCAAATAATGGAAAATCGTGAAGGTTGAAGACGTGAAGTGTGTTGTTCAAGGAAAATTGGGAGACACAACTACACAATTTTGGAGGTCAAGATCGAGAGTTAGGCTCAGGAATTGCATAGAGAAACAGCCCTGAAGGACAAGGACTACACATTGCACAATTTCAAGTAGCAGGGTCACAACTTAGAGGACTAAGACTGCACCGTGCAGCCTAGTGAAGCTAAGTTGCTAGGTTGGGAGGATTTTCTGAAAATGGCTAAGTGTGGGATGGGTGATGAATTGAGATGAAACTTGACTATGATCACACACTTGGCATACTCTGATGACATGAAAACATAGATCATTAGAACATGTAAACAAAGTATTTCCCTCCGAATCACTGCCTCACAACAAAATACAACAAGTGCAACACTTAATATAGGCTTTAGGATGACCGTGACAACACTTGTGCAAAAATGATCAAGACTTTGTGTATGGATGTGATAGATGTTTACATGGTTGGGACAACTCATATACACAAAGACCAACCTTCTAAAACATCATAAAAGGCTTGCAAGCATTGTATGAACGTCAAACATGCCAAAAGACGATAGTTAACCCAACCTGCAAAAGAGACCAAAAAAATGCAAGAAAGCTTATGAAATAAGTTGTAGTGTTTGCAACCAAAATGTAAAAGACCAAAGAAGGATCTAAAATTTGAGTGTAAGCCAAAATTTTGGAGGCTAGTGCAACAAATACAATAGGGCACTAGTTACTTTCTTCCCTAGATATACTAAAAGAAATCCTAGAAATGAATTCCCATTGAATGTCATAGAAGTTTTCCTATTTTGTGAAGAGAATCATGCAACAGACAAATGCCCCTCTTTTCCAGGCCTAAAATCTATATACTAAGGAGGAGTAGAGAGTGGGTCAGAATGGACATGACTATCAAGATTGGACATTTATCCAAAAAACTTGTGGTGTATCCTCCTTCTCAACCTTCTATTGGACATGATTTACCCACATGGTTAGAGGATGAGGAAGAGGATGAATTGTATGATACAACCCCTTACCTAGTCTACACTCTAGATATTTTTATAAGATGGTGAAAATATGATGAAGATGACCTTATTGACCATATCATTCAAAATCAACCTCCCACTACCATACCAATTGATGAGCTGATGAAAGAATCTAGGATTAGTCCTTGGACTGACTTATGCTCTATTCACTCAAGTCCATAACATGTCAAGATTCTAGAGTTTGGCCCATCCATAACTTTAAAGATTAACCCCTCTCTCTTGGAAAAATAGGAAGAAAAATTGTGCAATGTAATGAGGCAAAACCTAGATGCTTTTTCTTAGGATTATAAAGAAATGAAAGGTGTGCATCCCTCAGTTTGTACTCATCATATTTACATCAAAGATGGATCAAAGCCTATGTTCCAACCCCAGAGAAGGTTGAACCCAACCCTTAAGGACATTGTCCAAGAAGAATTACAAAATCTACTAGATGTAGGGTTCATTTACCCCATTTTAGATAGTGAGTGGTTGTCACCTCTTGTTGTATTTCCCAAGAATAATGGGAAGTGGACAATCTGTGTTGATTGCCGGAAACATAACAAGCCTAAAAAGAAGGACCATTTTCCTTTGCCCTTCATTGACAAAGTTCTAGATGGACTTGCAGGAAAGCAATTCTTCTTCTTCCTGGATAGATTTAGTGGATATAACCAAATCCATATTAGCCCTGAAGACCATGATAAGACCACATTTACATGTCCTTGGGGTACCTTTGCCTATATAGTTATTCCATTCAGTCTGTGCAATGCCCCTGCTACTTTTTAGAGGGAAGTTCTGAGTATTTTTGTTGAGCTTGTTCATGACTCTATTGAAATATATATGGATGATTTCACTCCTTATGGATGTGACTTCCATGAATATCTCTCCAATCTGTGAAAAGTGTTATCACAATAAAATGATCACCTAGTCATTTCTAACTAGCTAGATCAAAATTCACCATGTAGATTTAATTTTATCATAGTAAAATCAATTTCAATATGGAAAACAATTTAGTAAACCAACTTTATTAAGTTATTTTTTGATTTAAATATTAAAAAAAAGAAAACCCATGAGAATAATTAGATAAATCGTTATTTATTTAATTTTCTCTAAGAATAATTATTAAAGCATTATTTAAATAATTATTCCTAATCATATTTGACTAAATCCCTTAGGAATATTTAAATAAATCTCTATTTATTTAAATTTCCTTATTTTGATAATCAATACAAATAGAATATCTCAACAACCTCGACAGGTAGGTTAGGAACACTAATTGGAAGGATGGAGAAGGGACGCACGGGCGAATATGGTTAGGGTCTTATGTCTACAGTACGGGTCACTGTAGCTGGCAGTGGATAGAAGGAACACATGGAGGCACCTCGACAATGGTGGGCACCCAACCTTACCCTTCATCTTGTCTACCGTAACGAATGTTTTACTGAAGTTATTGTGTCCCATAACCCTACCTCTCTTGCGCCTGATGTATAGGCCTTTGTTTCTACTATTACTCGCTCTAATCGTTGCTTCCTTGATGGTTACCCTTAGGCAGCTGCGATCTGTGCTTATCGACAGCACTGGACCTCAATCTCGTTGACTACTTGAAAGAACCACTGATGGAAGGCTCTATTTTGTCGACCTTGCATGTTACTGCGGATGGCATGACCCCGTTCAACTGTATGTTGATAGAAACCATCGATAGTTTACCTTTGTTTTCAGGCCCTTCAAATTCTTCAATGATACTGCTGGATGACCCCCCGACCAGGCCAGCCCTTTCCACCCCCTCGCCGTCACCATCCTCACTAGGGTTTACCTCAGGTTGCATTAACCCTAACCCTGTGGATAACAGTTTTTCCCTACCCTCTCACCCATTGTCATCTGGCATCATCAACTCTTTACCCATCTCTTCTACTGCCACCATCCATGAACCCCTTATCCCGCCGCACTCATTGGCCCCCTCATCTGACAGCTTTTCAAACATCCCACCTTTATCAGACACCCTCCCTTCTGACCCTTCCCCTCCCCCTAGGGCTCCACTCATTTCTGGGGATAACTCTAACCGCCAAGGTGATACAACAACCAAAACACGGCCTCGCAAGAAATCCAGATGCTTTAGATCAAATGTTGAATATATCATTCTCCGGCTCGGGGAGGACATACAGCTATGAGATACCATGGATTTTGCGGACAGAGTACTGGTTGGAAGAATCCAAGGTTGGAACTCTCATTTAAAGTCATGGGCCTCTGAGGTATGTGGACAACCCCTGATCGACATACCTACTGTGCAAACCTTTGTGAGGGGTTGGTTCACGTTAAGGTTCGCTAGCCCTGATCACACAAATTAGATATTAGCTTCATACTGGCACTTTGAGCATGTGTCTATCCTTTTGAAGAGATGGACTCCACTGTTTGAACCAGAAACATAGAAAATAGGGGTCGGGCCAATATGCATTAGATTGTCGGGGCTCCTACTACAGTTTTGGTCTGAAGACATCTTCTATCGCATTGCGAATTCTTTAGGCATGTATATGGAGTATGACATGTCTTATCAATCCACGGGTATGATGGCCTATGCTAGGATATTGGTGCACATGGATACTAGAGGGGTTTTACAAGCACATCACCATACAATGGAGATCATACTCTCGGGAACAACTTCTGGATTATGAAGGAGTATCCGAAGATGCCATAAGGTGGGCCATATATTCATGGATTGCCCCATGAACAATAACGCGGGTTAGAGGTTAAATGAAAAGGAAATGGGTACACCAAACCCTCAGACTCAGCAGCAGTCTGCAATGGAAGCAGAAGAGTAGCCACAACAGGCATCAACAGAAGTAGCCAAGGTTCACAAGAAAGAGACAAAGAAGAGGCGTGGGAAAGCACTGCTCCAACCACCCTCTCCATCTTTGATGAGAGCTTAGGCGGCTATAAGGGATGCATTTTCCATGGGTATGTCAAATCCTATACTCTCCACTACTTTTATTTCATCTGCATATCCTAGTAATTCTTCTTCACACTCTCCTGCTAAATCCCTTGTTCTTACTTTAGATGCTTCTCATTGCACTGCTCGAGCATCTGGCTCTCATCAGCCCCCTAGCTTAAACCAGATATCCTCTATCAATCAACATTGTCCTATCAAGTCTGCCCATCTTGTTTACACTTCCTCCTAGCCATACATCCTAGAGGCCCCTTCGCATCCTCTCCTTGATCCTTCTATGAGCACTGAACCTCGATAACCCCTACGCTTGAGGATCCGCTCACAAGGTCTTGACGCCATAGGATTTGGCATTGACACAACCCCCTTACTTCCCAAACCACCTCGAGGTCACCCTTCCTCACTCTCCAAAGCTAAACATCTAGCAGGGGAGGAGATTACCACTGGAAAACAAAAAACTATAGAATGGGTTCTTAGAGCAGAGCAAACCTTTGACCTCCCCCATCCACGAAGATGCTCTCCTTTAACTGTCGAGGGTTGGCTAGCCCTAGAAAAAAATTAGCCATGAGATGTTTGTTTGCCTCAGAAGTTGTAGATATTCTTTTTCTCCAAGAAACCCTAGGCCTTGCTAGCACTATTACCCCTTTACTCAAAACATGGTTACTAGGATGGTCATTTCATTCACTGGATGCCACAGGAAGATCAGGAGGGGTAGCTTTGGGCATAAACAACGGATCTATCAAGCTGAATAGTGTATGGGGTAGTTATGGTTTCCTAGGAGCTAATATATACTCATCCACTCTTGAAGCTGATTATATAATTATCAACATATATGGCCCTTGTCATGATAGGGCCAATTTCTGGAGGAAATTGTTAAATTCTTCCATACTCCAGCACGACAACATAATCCTGGGAGGGGACCTAAATTTTTCTATAGGGTTTGTTGAGTCTTGGGGCCATCAAGCACAAGTGGGCATGCTATCAACATTTTTGAAAATCTCCTGGAGGACCACAACCTTATTGACATTCCCTCTGCAAAGATCCAGCCCAAATGGAAGAATAACAAAACTGGTGAGGCCAGCCTTGCAAGAAGGCTTGATAGATTCCTAATCAAAGAACCTTTCGTAAATAGAGGCACTCATATTAGATCTGGGGGACTATCTGATCATAGACCTATCTATCTGGAAATGTAAGATGCCATTGATAAGCCAAAGGCCCCATTTAAATTTAACTCCACCTGGATGAGGGATGCAGATTATATGAGGATGGTGGCTGACTACTAGAAGGCTCACCCATGAGGTGTTGATGGGAACATTGTGGATGAATTTTCCCACAACCTAAAGGAGTTGAAATCCCTATCCAAAACTTGGGCTCGCAAGAAAATAACACTGGAAGACCATTTTCTTAGGACAAATGAGGAGGAAATCTACACTTTCAAGGAGAACACTGGAGGGATATTTCCCTCTCAAAAACTCAAATATAAGATCGCCTCTCTGATGCACAAAAGGACACAAATCCTGAAAGACAGAGAAGAGAGTTGGAGGTTATAGAGTCAAGCAATTTGGCTTAAGGATGGGGACAACAATACCAAATTCTATCACAAATTTTCCAACAGGAGGAAGGTGATCAATATAATATGGGAGTTAAAAAATGAGCATGGACAAGTTGTACAAACATTTCAAGAGCTGGTAGCACTAGCTAACTCACATTTTAAGGACATTTACAAGGATCCCCCCATCACCACTTTTTGTGCTATACAACAACCCTCCCCATTTAAAAAAAATTCATATAAAACTTTAATAAGAAATGGGTCCCCTTTAGAATATAAATAAAACCAATAAAACATTTGAAAATTTTTTATAATAGGTTTTTTGCTTTAAGGATAAGTTAAACAACAATCGCAATGTGCAAATCCATTTAACCTATGAAAGTCCTCTTGATAAGGTCTGATTCGATTTAAATTATAATAAAACTTTATCATAAAACAATTTTAAAAAGAGTATGTCGCATCATGCAAATCCTTTGTTTCAATGTTGGACTTAAGGTGTTCCATTGACATTCACCGATGCGATAAATCCATCAGAAATTGCATATCGCTACTTATCAAGAAACCCTTCCAAGTGTTCATATAAATCCTCCGATGTGATAAGACGATTGCAATCACGTATCGCTAAAATCATAAAACACATACCAAAAGCCCCTTTGCAACCTTTCGATGCGATTTCATTATAAGCACATTTTTTGATAAAGGTGAAATACGAGCTATTACAAACATTTGTAGGTTAAATTTATAAATCAAAGATAAAGAAAAAACAAATGATTTATTAATTTTAGTAGTCATCCTGCCTTCCCATGATAGCTCACCATCAGTCCCAATCGTAAATATGCAAAGGAAACATTTAAGCATGACGCTTGTATCTCTCAATCTATGATATGCGATTATCGCTAATCACCGATCAAGAAGTGATGATACTCATTTTGAAAGGATTGTTATAAATTTGTGATGTGACATGTCATTACGGCATTAAAGTGTCACAGTGGAAGTTACGAGAAATCATTAAGAAAGAAGTTATGGTTGAATCCTTCGAGGATTTCATCTGTGGTAGCTTAATATATTAAAAATCCATATCACCCATTTGCGCTTAACTACTATTAGTCTTTGTGTGTTGTGTATTAGCTTTGAACAAGTTTTTCCACTATTACATCCTTCTGTTTCATTTTGCAGAGCGAATCCAAAAACATCAGTCCAGTAAAAATGTCTAAAAGAGCTCGAAAAGCAAAGGCCCCCGTCATGGCAAAAAATGAATCAACTAAGATGGTACTGATAGCTGATACTACCTGTGCAGGCCTCAGCAAGCCTTCATGGGAGGGTATATATAATTTACTCGAAGCCGAGGATCCAAGTGAGGTTTAAGAAGAAGGAGCAAAGGTTGGTTCAACTAATAAAACAGAAAATACTCTATATGATATAGCCAACTCCTTCCTCCATAGAATAGCAGCCCAAGCAAAAGTGTTACCATACAATGACATGGTGAGATGGGTCATAGAAAGTATCAACATAACCAATAGGGCCTTCTATACAGCTGATGGAAGGATGTTCAGGACATTCAAGGAAAAATATATCATGAAGATGTATCAATTACCGAACCCCTAGAAGCATTACAATAAAGCATTTTTAGAAGCCTTCGCCAAGGAGAACGATATAGAACCAGACCCTATTAGGCAATGGAGACATTTCCCCAACAAACATAAGCATGAATATTCTGGTATGTACTCTGTAGACTCCTTGGCATCTCCTTATTGCTATAATGGCGCTATGTTATGTAGACTCTTTGGAGTCCTTGATTTGGCTAGGTTTACTATAGAAATGGTGCCTTTAATGGAAGTAGCAATCCACTCTTATATCATGGATTGGGAAACCATTTTATTAGATAAAATGGCCAACCAAATCCTTGACTATAGAAGAAATAGGTTTATAACTACACGTACAATGTCCCCATTCTGTATGAGTGCCTATATCATGGATACCATTTGTTTCAATTATGATTACCCGATCCTAGGTTGGAAGTGGACTCCTCAAGACCCAACTCCTATTCACATTTATCATAAGTATTTATGGAAGGCTCATTATAAAGACCATATATATAGAATTTGTCATGGTTTTATATTACCCATCCATCAAACCATATTCAATAAACCTGCTCCTCGGTTATCTGATGAAGCCAACATTGACCTAACATCAATCGATAAATGGTTCAGTGAAGAAATGTTCACCTATGTTAGACTTTTTGGTAGCACCACAGATCTATTTGTTCTCCTCTTGTACATTCCTGATAAGGTATTGGCTAGAGAGATATCTTACCAGATAACAGAAATAGGAATGTCAAGGAATCTCAAAGAATCCAAGAAACAAATGTGGCCTCCATTTCCCCTTTTCTATGGTACCTACACACTACATGATTTCAAACATGCAAAGAAAGAAACAGAGAAGATAAAAATTCTTAAGTTAGTAGTCATTCCAAAGAGACAGTATGATCCAAGAGCAGTGGTTTACAACTTCACCAATCAAGTGAAGCTTCCCAAATTTGAACATGAGAAAGATGAATATGATGACTTGTTCACTTCAGCTGAAGTATTTTCATGGGTAAAACATCTAGCCAAGATCAAATTAGGAGCAGGGGGGAGAGATAAGTTTACACAGTTCAGGGCACAGAGGTTACAAACACTGCCTCTAGATTTATTGGCCACTACCCCTATGGTACAACAAGAAGGCCACAATGAGGAGAAGACTCCTGAAAAGGAGAAGAGCCCTGAAAGGGAGAAGAGACTTGAGAAGAAGAAGACAAATGAAGGGACCACTGGGCTCCTAGATACTGATGTAAACATTGATGCCACCTTAATCAAGGAATGAGAGCAGTTCGATCAAATGATCAAGAACCTGAATGACTCCCAAAACCTCACTAAACCAAAATCTCCCACAACACAAGAGCCTATTGTTACTAATATTCCAATTAAAGGGGCAGTCGGCACACCCAACATTCAGCAGGATAGTGAAATAATTCTTGAGAATCCTATAGAAGAGATTGTATTAAAGGTAGAAAAAATACCACCCCTGGATGTATTCTATGGTCCAAAGCATAGGGCTATGGTTAAAAGGCAAAGAAAGAGGAGGAAAATTGACCAAGGACCTCTATCAACTCCTCATACCGAACTAATGAATATGGTATGGAAAGAATGATAAGTCAATTCTTCTAAAGATTTAACCAAGTTATCTCAGTATGCAGGTGCTTAAACAACCGCAACAATGGACAAAGCCTCCAAAGTCATTCAACTAATCAGGGAAAAGGATCTAAGGATCACCCAACTTGATGGGAAATCGGTAGAAGTACAACAAAGGATTAGTCAGCTTGAACAATAGCTATCAGAGCAAAGACATCAGAATGAGCAACTAAAATAATAGTTGAATCTGAAGAAGAAAAATATTGATCAGTAGGCTCTCCAAAAACAACAGAAGTAGTCTCAAGAACTCACCAAGCTTCAAATGGCAATTCAACATGAAAAGAAGGCTAAATAAGATCAAATTGCACAGCTATAATTACAGATAGAGAAATTCAAGGGTTATCCAAAGGTTAGTGAATTCAAGGGAGAAGCCCTAGAAGTAAACAAAGCCTTATCTCGGTAGCTAAACATCCTTTGCCATAAAATATTATTGGTTGATAGATTGTGCGCTATCTCTACATCACTTATTGAACAAGCAATTGACACAAGGTTGGAGTCTGAGAAAGTAGATGACAATATAACAAACTTTCTCCCTTGGAAAAATTCAGAAGAAGGCATGGCTGCTGATTTACCAAAAATACAAGAATCGCATAAGGAAATCTTGATTTCAGAGTGGGAATCATAGTTAATAAAAGTTGAACGAGAGACTTCTAGAGCCAAGGCTACAATTAATGGTGTAATCAGGTTAGTAAATGATAACTTGTATATGGCTAACTCGATCTCCGACTTCTCTCCAGGAAAAATCCCGAAAGAAAAATCACTAAAAGATCAATGGCGACAGGAGCTGGCAAGCAGCGAAGAACAAATTGACAAGGTACAAAACTTGACATGGGAAGAATTCTGGTTTTTCCTAGGAAAGCCGCATAGCTAGTAGATGGCCATGAAATGTCTTTCTGACACAGTCAATCTCATGGTTCTTGAACTCTCCGATGCTATGTACACAACCCAACTACATTCCAGGATTAGTCACTCTTCGAAAATTCAGCCAACGCTCTCAATTTGTCAATTGCAAGTGCAAGAGAACAAGTAGATACAATAGATCAGTTCAAAAGCTATTGCATTGTTATTTTCATGAATCAAATCCCAGTTTTGTATATTTTCATTTTTAAGAGCTCATAGCGATTTTTATTAATACTTAGTTTTATTTTTTATTTTTTATTTCAACTCTTTCATATCTTTTAAGTAAGGGTCTTCAATTTGTATAAGGTTTGACTGGAGAAGTTGTATTTTTGTACTTCTAAGTATTTTTTATATCAATAGTGGATAAAGGTTCTATATTTTTGCAAAAGAAGCTTTTTCAAGACCTGCACTTCTGTATTTCCTGGAAGTTTTCTTAAATAAGAAAGTGGAATTGGAGTGTTATTTACATCGAAAGGATTCAAATGCATGTGATATTCCTATCACTGTTTTTGTTTTATTTCCTTATGTGATGAAGCATTCCTTTTAAAAAGTTGCTATTCTTGATATATACATATATTTTTTTTCAAATAATTCTTTGTCACATCATTTCTGAAGATTTATAATTATTATCTTCTGAAGATATATGTCAGCGATTATATATATTATATATATATATATATATATATATATATATATATATATATATATATATATTATATATATTGTTTATGAATGCGATATGTTTTATTAATAATTACTTTGTTTAATTTCTTAAACAAAGTAATCATTATCTATGAAATTGCATCTTCATATTGATTAGTAATTCATTTATATGATTATTGATCTATTAGAAATAATTAGAAATCACATTGTTTAAAGAATACCCAGGTTATATATATATTTGTATATTTTGAGTTATAGGTTAAAACATTTACCCCTTCCATTATACGTTACAAAACAACCATCCATTAAACCTTTCATTAAGGGCAATTGGTCACATAATTGTCCAGTCGGAGCCACCACATCAAACAGAAAAGGATTTGTACTAAGGTCCGGACCAAGTGGTTATCCCCAATGTTGGTGTTGGGATTTTAGAGGCATCAACACCACCCAAGTAGAAGTGATGCGCACTACCTAGCTCTTTCTCAGATTTGTGGATCAGGAGGAAGAACTGGAACTTAGAAGAGAAGTCACTTTAGATGAGCTTGAAGGATCCTTGAAATGACTCAAGAAGGGCAAGAGCCCAGGGTAGCTGGACAGTGGAATTTTACATTGAATTTTTTGACATCATAGGGGCAGACCTATTAAGGATCATAGAAGACTGTCGAAGGTGTGGGAGGATGTCAGAAGCCCTTAATTCCACCTTCATAGCTCTCATCCCCAAAGCTGATAAACCCTCTACCTTTGATGATTTCAGGCCTATATCTTTGCGTAATTGCATCTACAAAATCAATGCCAAGATCATCGCTAACTGTCTAAGGCCATTATTTTCCTCGCACATCTCCCCATAACAATTTTCCTTTCTACAGAACAGACAGATTCACGAGGCAGTCAACACAGCTTGGGAACTACTTCACACTGTACAGTACAAAAAGTTGAAAGGCATGATAATGAAGGTAGACTTATCAAAAGCATTTGACAGAGTTAGTTGGCTCTATATCCGATTTATGTTAACACACTTTGGATTCCCCTATACCTTCATTAAATGGGTTATGTGTTATGTGACCAACGTTACATATAGCGTACTTATCAATGGATCGACATCCCCCTTTTTTTCATGTGGAACAAGGGCTCAGACAGGGATGCCCACTATCCCCTCTCTTATTCCTCCTCATCATGGAGGGTCTCAGTAGACTTATTGGAGAAGATCACAGGCAAGGTCAGTGTGTAGGAATAAATATCACTAACACTTGTATATTGAAAAATCTACTCTTTTTTGATGATGTACTTATCTTCCTCAATGGAGGTATTAGCGACCTAAAATCACTACACAATGCTTTCATAATATTTCAAAAAGCCATGGGAATGGTTCCGAATGAAGCAAGGTCCATTATTACAGCTATAGAATGTTCTCAACATGAAATACAATATGCGCTTGGGATATTTTCTTTCACTCTCCTTCCCCTGGAAGAAGGTCTAGGGTACCTTGGCTATTGACTAAAGCCTCATGGATTTAAAATTTTTGATTGGACCTAGCTAACCACCAAGGTAGAAAAATGCCTCAATGTTTGGTACCATAAATACTTATCAAGAACAGGTAGATTATTCCTGATCAAGGCTATTCTAGAAGCAACGCCTTTATACTGGATGACGTTGGCTGGGATTCCTAGAGGGATACTGGTGAGATTGCAAAACATTTGTTGTCAGTTCTTATGGAAGGGGAAATAGCCTAGGAGAATTTTTGCATGGGCCAGATGGGAGACCCTTGCTTTGCCCAAATAGTGGGGAGGATAGGGGATCAAAAGACTAGATGTCTTCTCCAAAGCCTTGGAAGCAAAGCGAGGATGGAAACTGCTCAACAATCATGGCTTATGGACAAAGGTTGCAGTCTCCAAATATATTACCCCTATCAACACTCTTGATTGGATCCGACAAGCACAAAGGAACACCTCAAACATATCCATCATTTGGAAGGCTATAAAAAATGCAATGTCTTATTTGGAATGGTCTGACTTGGAGAATTCGATACGGATCATTAGTTTGCATTGGCGAAGATCCCTGGGTTGGTTGTGGCAATGCACATAGGATACTTGGGAAGTTGAAAACACTCCTTGTTGATCAAGGCATCACCCACATCACCCACATCTGCCAATATAGCCAACAATGCCCGCTCTACCATGACACAATAGGCCTGGAAATCTGGGAACTCTTTAAATATCCCACCGCACTGGCAACAACACTGGCACGACTATACAACTGGATTAACAGAGGCCCATATCAGGATCATAGAAGGGGATGATGAACTTATATGGGAATATGCCAAACATGATTCATATTGACCCAAAGAAGGATATCTGGCATTGATGGAACCATATAAACCCCAAATCATTGATCCCTGGTGGAACCTGAGGTGGAAGCTCAAAGAAACTCCTAGAAGTAGCTTGCTAATATGGTCAATTCTGTTCAAAAAAACCCCGACTGATGCAAATTTGATGAAGCGATATTATCTAGGACCATTTTGGTGCCACCTCTGTAGAAATTGTAGTGAAGACAATAATCACCTTTTCCTGGATTTCCCTACCACACAGGAGCTATGGAACAATTTACATACATCGTTTCCCTCATGTCAGTGGCATGGTGAAAATATAAAAGAAGCCTGGAATAATTTGTGGAAAGAAACCACAAGAAGGGAGAGGAACTTGCCATTACTTACATGTTGGGCTATATGGATAGTCAGTAATTATATCATATTCCAACATAAGACTCCTCACTGGCCCTCTACTCTATCAAGAATACTTGCTGACTATCACTACATTCTCAAAGGGACCACTCAACAGCACAATAGAAACATCAGCCCGGAAATCATAAACACTTCTATACCATGGGCATACTTATTTGGATTGGCCCAAGGGTTAGGGTGTGGTGGGGGAGGAATTCTACATATATCGGAATCCCATATCTTTAAAATCCAAATGGGTCTGGGTAGAGGCACTAATAATTATGCAAAGCTCATAACAGCCAAATTCCTCATCCATTTTTCTCTGAACAAATAGTGCACGAATATCCAACTCTTCGGGGACTCAAAATTAGTATGCAATTGGATAAAAAAAAAATCTAACTGTAATGCATACACATTGAGGCATATCTTGGATGATATTCACAAACTCATCTTGACTTTGACACTTTTGTTTTCCATCACATTTTCAAGGAGTGCAACACCACTGTCGATCACCTATCCAAGGAGGCAGCGCACAGGCATGATGGCAGGTTGATGATCCATGAGGAGAAGGATGGTGTTACCCTTCAACACTATCATAGACCGTTCATAGAATTAGAGGCATAACTGGATGGCTCTATATGAGTCAGGAAGTTTTTGATTATATGTAAATATTTATGGTTTTCTTCATGTCACTTATTTGTAGAACTAAGCTGAACTATACTCTCTTTGCGTAGAGACTTTAATTTTTTGGTTTTTCAACAATTCGCTCCCTATGTGGAGCATCTCTATCACCATTAACTTATATTGGACAAGCAATGCCTTACATACTGCATATGATCCGCATCTACAAAATGTAATTTTCTCTTACTAATGAAAATTACGACTTTTTCCATAGGAAAAAAAATCCTTATTTATGTTATTAGAATAATTTTCAAATCACTATTCAATAATTATTTTGATTTCACACTATTCTTATTTCTTGTGAAATAATTAATAAATCATTTTATTTGTTAATTATTTCTAAATATAGGTATTTAACCATTTTAAATATGTTTTCCCTCTCCAATAAATACAATAAAGTATTCCAAGTAGGTAGATCTGAATTTGGTTAATAATATTTTACTATTATCCATTTTCGAGATTAAATCCATACTTTTCTATATAAATGAGGATTTTTCATTCATTCTTCACCATGATCATAACCATCGTCAACATTATCATCATTTTTCTTGAGCTCCCATTTTGACTTCTCCACTTTTGTTTGGGTTTTTCACATATCGAAAAAGAGAATCGGTTCTTGAAGCATCAAGGATATCAAAGGAACCATCCCACAGAGTGGGACTTGCCAACCAATATGTAGATCTCCTTCACCAGGTGCTATCAATAAAATATTTATTCATTTAAAATAGTCTTTCCAATTGGGTTATTATACTAGATGCTTTATATTGTTGCTTTCTAGTTTAGATTGTATCTTCTTTTACTACACATTTTCTATTTGTGTTTTAGATATAAGATGATAGTAGCCCTCAACTTGTTGTTAGGGTCACTTGTCACCTAGTGACTTAAGCGAATTATTTTTGGTACACCTTCCAAGAATTTTCACACTAACAAAAATTCTTGAAGAAATGTATTGAAATGAATCTCTCATTGAGCCCTGACAAATGTTATTTTTTTTATGAATGCAATGACTATCCTTGGACATTCGATGTCCAAGGATGGAATATAGGTTGACCCAAACAATATTTCCATCATCAAAAAGGTCCCTATCCCTCAAAATCAAAGAGACGTGATGAGTTTCCTTGGATTAGCTCGGTATTATAGAAGGTTCATTAAATATTTAGCAAACTAGCTTCACCTTTGTTTGGTATGTTGGCTAAAGATTCATATTTTTGTTGGACAAGAAACTGTGAAGAAGCCTTTGAATACTAAAATAAAATATGACCACTATACACATCCTTAGGGGTCCCAACTGGGCATTACCTTTCCTTATACACACAGATTCCTCAGACAAAGTTGTAGGGACTGCCTTAGGACAAGTGGAAGACAAATTTCTTTATTTTATCTATTTCATTAATAAGAAACTATCTAAAGCTATGTTGAATTATACTATCATTTAAAAAAACTCTTACATGTAGTACATTCCCTAAACAAGTTTAGGGATCATATCACTTTTTATCAAACTTTGGTTCACACTAATCATGCAACCATTATGTATTTAAAGAACAAACATGATGTTAATCCTAGGATAATTAGATGGTTCTTATTATTACAACAATTTGATCTGACTATTGTTGATAAACCAGTGAAGGAGAATGTGGTTGCATATTTCTTATCAAGACTAACACTGCCTAGAAGATAGGAATAAATGATAGATGATCAACTTCCAGGTGAACATCTCTTTTCCATCTCATTTCTTTCTCCTTGGTTTTCTGATATAGCCAACTATTTGGTTGTTGGGAGGTTACCTCCTAACCTATCCTCTAGGGAGAAAATAAAGATTGTCAGGAAGAGTGCCCCATTCACTTGGATTGGGCAAAATATTTTCAGATTTGGGTTAGATCATATCCTAAGAATATGTGTGAGGGAATAAGAGGTCTTTGACATCCTCTCAACATAACATGATGGGCTCTATGGGGACCACTTTGCTGCTATGAGGACAAAATTCGAAGTTCTACAATCAGGTTATTATTAGCCCACTTTACATCAGGATGCAAGGAGCTGCACCACCAAGTGTGATCAATGCCAATGGATGGGTAACCCAACAGCCAAGGATGAGATGCCATTATAAGCTCAAGTGACTCTAGAGCCATCTGAAAAGTGGGGCATGGCTTTCATTGGGCTTATTGATCCCCCATCAGGATAGAAAAGGTATATCATTGTATGCACTAATTACTTGACCAAATGGGCTCAAACAAAAGTAGTAAAATCAACAACTGGGTAGAAGGTGGTTGGATTTCTGAGGGAGAATATCTTCTACAAATTTGGTTTTTTGATGGAATTAGTCATTGATCAAGGAACATAATTTACATCGAGTTTTATTGAATACATTATGAAGAAGCACCACATAAAGCACATGGCATCTACTTCCTATCACCCTCAAGTAAATGGATAGGTGGAAGTCACCAATAGATCATTGGAGAATATTCTTACAAAGTTTGTTAGTAGCATCAGAAAATAGTGGGAACACAAACTTGTTGAAGCTAATTAGGCCTACAACAACACTTGGAAGACCACCACTAAATTCACTCCCTTTGAGCTATTCTATGGGAAGAAAGCCCTATTCTATATTGACTTTGAGTACGCCACCTTGAGGATGGTATCTCAATTAGACTTAGATATCAATTCAACACAATAGGAAAGGTTGTTCCAACTCAATGATCTAGAAGAATTCTGAATGCCAACTCTCCTACACACTGAGGTAATTCAACTACAGAGGAATATTTGGCATGAAAAGCACATCAGAGAAATGAATTTCAAAGAAGGATATTGGGACCTATTGTATGATTCCATATTCAAGGATTTCAATGGGAATTTGATAACAAGATGGTTGGGTCCCTATTGAGTAGAGAAGTGTCATGAGAATGGGTCTGTCCAAATCAGAACCATTGATGAGGAAAGGATTCCCTTACTTGTCAATGGTCAAAAGTTGAAATTGTATAAGAAACCTCTATCCAAGGAAGAATTTGTCAGTTCAATCAGTAGAGAGTTAAATGTAATTGTGAGGCTCATACACCTCAGTCCACCAAAATTCTAAAAAACACACACACACACACACACACACAAAAAGAAAAAGAAAAAATAATAAGAGGGCCTAGATGAAAACCTCCACGAGGCATATAAGACCCACTCCTAAGTTAAAAACCTATCTGGGGCATCCCAAGAGCAAAGAAAAAATAAAATAAAAATAAAAGGTCCCAAGGTAAAAACCTCCTCTAAGGCGCCTAAGGAATGCATGCAAGTTGAAAACCTCTACAAAGGAAACCTTTTAGAATTATCCTATAGATTCAGCAACTCATGTAATCTACTAAAACTAGAGACAAGAATCTACTTCTACTCTTTATAGTGGAAGCCCATAATGATCGATGAAAAAAATAATTGACAAGAGGAATAACATCAATGGCACATAACACAATAAGTATTCGAGGAAAGCCATAGCTCAAAACCCTACTATCTATATTGCATTATTCAGAAATCCAAGATGATAATATAATGCTTGTTCTCTCAAATACAATCCCAGCACTCAGTAAAATCAATCTCCAACTCACAAGCAAACTCTTGGCCAACACTTAGTCAATTCTATAGGTCTCCAAGTCCCTATTTCCTTATGCAGTTTCTATGGCTGATTAACCAGGGAAACTAGTGCATCCAAATCTATGCAATCCCTTCAAGGTTCAGTTCTAGATTTCATGCACCATCTGTACAACTCAAAAAATTATACAACAAATAGTACATTATCCCTGCACTCTAGTCTCAATTGGGTCTTTCTCAGAATTGACATGCATGAGTTTCTGATGAGGAAATCTTCAGTTAACTGGAGTAGCACTAGTTAATGCATTAGTGCAACAGCTAACTGTTAACTCACTATTAGTTCCTCAAATAGTTTGGAACTAATTTAACTAGACTTAACTCAGTAAACTGATTTAACTAATTACAACTCATACTTAACTCATCTTGTACCCCTATAGTATATGGAGAACATATAAATGACTTCAAAAATACTTCCAACTCAAAATTCCTAAGTTAATTAAGTCAACTCACTCTAGCTAACTATTACAAGTTGCTATGAGAATAGAATTCGATCTTAATTCTCAGCTTAATTCAAGGACAAATTAAACTGTAATTTCTGGATTCCATTTTTATCATTTCTTGTTGCTATTTTAAAAAATCCTTCTTGTCTCAAAGAAAAAGAGAGAAAAAACAAAAGATATTAGAGAAGAACAAGGAGGGAATTCTTACACCATTTATGCTAACATATTTATTTTTCAATACTTGACATGGTTGGTATAATTATGGCTACAGGGAAGAATCCACAAGTCTACCTCCATCCTTCGATCCATACACCTCATTTTCACACTTTCCACTCACATTCCCACCTCTCTCCATCATCCAATCAATAAGAGACTCTAATCTTACCTCCTCGATGTGATGCTACAGGAAGGACTTGTAATGCTACAGGAGGTTCTGTAATGCTACAAGAGGAGCCTGGGAGGCTATAGGAGGTGGATTTAATGGAGAAGGAGACCAGAAGGCCAGTATGTCTCTAGGAAATGTTAAGAAGGGGTCCTCCAATTTCAACTCCATCACCGATCCACTCCATTTAGCCAAAAATTTGATGAAAATTTCTACTTTGTCATAAATCTAAAAAAACACGGAAATCCATATTTTTAGTTCTTCTAACACCTACACCACTTCCTCATGATCCTAATCTAGTCCTCATGTCTTTCATCACTTCCCCTCGACTTTGGCATGTAATATGAAGACTTGAAGGGAGGATTAAATGGCAAAGAAACTCCTCGTGTAGCAACATGTACAGTCACAGCAGGATTCCCTAGAATTCATTTTTCACCCACAAAGAGAATTTTTCAGCCATATCTACCATAGAGAGGAGACACATCATCCTTGTAGAATTCCTGCAGAAACTCCAATAGATCTAGAATTCTAGTTAAATTAAACACAAGTATTTTGCTGATATTCAAGAGAGGAGAGAATGAATTTTCTCCATAAAATAAATGTATTAAATTAATTAACAATAGTAATACATGAGCAACCAAACCTCTAATCCCAAAGGGATGTGGTTATATAGAAATTTCCAAACCTAGAAAACTAGGAAAAAACTAGTAAAAAACTAGAAAAGGCTAAAAAAAGATAAAGGGAGGCCTAAAATAGCAACAATGACTCAAGGAAACCTATGCCAACTATCATCCACGAGGAAAGCATGAGGAGGGGCACATTTCCCAAGGAAGGAAACTTTAAAACATGCTAAAATGGTCTGGGGGACCAAATCCCTCGATTTAAGGGGGAATCTTCATGTGGGGCGCCAATCCTCAAATAACTCAAGTGGATGAGGTGTGGTTAGGTGTGAACATGTACTTAGGTGTATAAATGGTTTAGGAAAGTGGTTGGACCAATATTTCCATAATAGTAAGCCTTTAAAGGCAAAAAACGAGGGAAAGTTGGTCCACCAAGCTAGTTTACCGAAAGCCAAGTGTTAACATGATTTTTAGTGCATGTGGCTAAGTCAAGGATACTTAGGCTAAAAAATAAATGTAGATGTAGGATTATATTACAATGCCCCCCCTTCGTCATGTTATCACCAAAATAGGACCCTGATAGGCTATTGATCAGACTATCTCAGTATAACTATTTCAAACCAATCTTTTAGCTAACGCTTAGCCTCCTCAGCCTGAGAGGACTCTCTTAAAGGGTTAATGATATTGATTAAAGATATGGATAGATGGCTAACTCTATGGTTTGTGATTTTATACATTTATAGGTTGAAAGATGAAGGCTAACCATTGGGCTATGGAGTCAAAGTATGTTTCAGTACCACAACAAGATTAGCTTAACATGAAAGTTAGGGCATAGAGAGTCTTTATACATCAACAAAACAAATATAAAATGCAAGGAAAGATAGTTTATAAATACATCAAGGAAGTTAGAGAATCATTGATGAATTCTAAGTAACATGTATTCATACCACCTGCAAGTAAGTGAAAGAGGAAAGCCATGAGACAATAGGACATTAAAAACTCTCTTTGAATCCTAAGTAGTGAAGCCAAAACATTCTACCTAGCATGGAATTCAAGGCATTATAGAGTTCAAGTGCAGAAATGCAAATATAAAACAGTGAAACACAGCTAGTTTATCTATGAAGGAAGTCAGAGCATCATTGATGAGTTTTGAGTATCATATGTAAACACCACTGCAATGTAAGTATTGGAAGATGTCATCAAAACAAGAACATACAAGAACTCTTCATGAATCTTGAGTTGTCTAAGTAGAAATTCTGCATTAGGTTAAAAATATATACAGTCTGCACATAGAGCAGCAGCTGAGCTAAAAAGTCTCCAACCCCTTGCCAATTCAACCTCTTTATTTATATATAGCATTTACAACATGTATTCCCTCATCCCTCATCAAGAGAATTTGAATTTCTATTATTGACACCTATTCTAACCATAAAATAGACTATTAAATACAAGTGACAGTTAATTGATTGTCTTAGAGTCCTAATAAAATTAGGGGTACAACTCCTTGTTATGACTAAACCACATTAACTAAACATTGAATACATTCTTTGATATCTGCAACCTCATGAGCTCGAATTTGATGGAGCCTCCCACGTTTTCAGCTTACTGCTGATGATAAACCCTAGAAATTAGGGAACATGCTTCCCTGTTTTTAGGTTTAGGATCCTTGAAAATTGGCACGTGGGACAGAGCCTTTATCTTCTCATCCATGATATATTATACAAAAATGAAGGAATTATTTGTAGTCCATGCTGTCTAGAACAAAAACCTCTCTTTGTTTTTTAAAACACTTCTCCAGCTGTCCAGTATCTATCCTTGAAAAACATGTGTAAAACAAGAAAAATCTGTTCTCTGAAATTAGGGTTTCAAAGAAATATTAGTATCTCCCAACTGATAACACTTATCAAGAAAGTGACATAGGTTATTGTATCTAGAGAGTATATTAATATAAACCTCCTTTAGATTTCCAAAATATATTTTCCCGTGACTAGAAACTGATCTTGAAAAAGACTGTTAAAACCAGAGGACAAAGCTTGGCTTTCAGCAGTTTCGTAGCACAAGTTTAACCATAAATTTCTCCCACCTCATAATGAATTTGAAGAAACTGAAATATTTTTTTGTAGATCAGTATTTTAGGAGGAAAAACCTCTTTCAGTTTTCAAAATTGAGTTATCAGCTCCTCAGGAACCCTTCTGGAAGTTGACTAGTAAAAGTAGAAAACATAGCCTTTTATGCTGAAAGAGGGTATTTCAGTGGTTTCATAGTGTGCTATGAAAACTATGATTTCGTAGCACAAAACAGGCTTTTTACACTATCTGCACTACAAAAACTTGGATTCATAGCTAATTTCAAAATTTCTTCAAAATGATGTGAGATATGACTTCTAAACACATGGTGAGGCTTCTAGGACATGGAATGAGGCTGTCAAACTTTATTTAGAAAATAGAAAGACACTATTCAAATTAGATGACTCAAAACCTATTATAAGACTATGACTAGAAACAAGGCAAACTTTCCAAAGTTTAGAAACAAAAATTTTAGGGTGATAACATTGGCTCCACTAGGGATAGTGTGCCCTTATGGTACATTAAGAACCTGTAGCTCTAGTTTCGCTATCCATCCTCTAGAATAAAACTTTGATCTTCTGCCCAATCTGCTTTTCAAGCCTTTAATGATTTCTATAAGAAGAATTCAAACTACACCTACTGAAACAAATGCTTAGTCAACCTACCTTGAGCTTATTTGCACATTCTTACCTACCCTATCAGCTGCAATCTCCACTTGTAGCTCAAGGAACATGAAACTTCCAATGAAGCCAGTCATCTATCTGATTTGACACTTGAATCTCTTGACTGTGCTTGAAGTAAAAGTCAACCAGATACTAAAATAACCAAGGTAGCATGAGATGTAACTAATCCTCAAGATAAACATATAACTAGAAGTCTGAATAACAAAATATTTTCCATGTAATCAGCTATAGGGTCAAAAAAGACATGATTAGTTTAATGATTCTCATAACATTCTATATCCTCAGACAAATGATTCTTAGCCACACAAAATTCCTTTGATATGCTATCCAATTACCTTTCTACATGATTTCCATAGACAATGTAATTTTCCTCACTATTATGATCATTCTTTGAAGTAATCTGCTACAAGGAATTACATAAATGATCAACCTTTTCCTCTGCCTGAGGGTTATAAAATATTTCTTCCAGTATTTCTTCTTGGTGTTTGCAATTATTTTCATCTTCATTATGATCAAAAGACTAGCAATTTTTTTGGATCTTCACATTAATCTCAGAGGATGTAACATGGTTTTCATAAGTAAACCCCTGCTGATATTCATGTTGCATTTCATGGGATGTTATCCTTTCTTCTTGTTGTTGAAATGTATTTCTATGAAGAGCCTCTAAAATTTCTTCATCCATAAATTCATCATCATCCTAACAATCCTCCAAAGATTGAATAAGACTCAAAGAATGTTTACAGCAATCTTTGACCAACAATAAGGAAGGATGACATTCTTTATACATGTCATAGAATACATCATGGAAATCAGCAATAGAATATAATGAACCATTTTCCAAGCTTTTATACCAAGACCATGTTCTTACTTCTAAAGTGGTCATAAACATCTTCATGAGACAATGTTCAGGGAACTGAACCTTAAGACCGTGTACATGCATATGGAACCCAACCAAATCAAGAGCAACATTGTCTTTCTTTTCATCACTGAATATTGGAAGATCATCTAACCAATCAACCTTTGGCATAGGATTTGGAAAACCAGGGATATGAGACCAATTCATAGGAGCATACTTGACATTCATTCTTGTAATGGAACTCATCTTGAAACTTCATCAAGTTACTGATCTTCTAGCAGTGGAGTCACCTTCCAATTTGTTATTTGATTTGTGGAGTCGCTACGGTAGATTGCAGCCTAGAAAACTTTTTGAGCTCCTGCTACCTTCAAAAGTTCAGCTTCTTGATTTCAGGAATAAATAATCTTCAGACTCCTGGCAGGTGCACCAAAATGTTATCACCAAAATAGGACCCTAATAGGCTGTTGATCAGACTATCTCAGAATAACTATTTCAAACCAATCTTTTAGCTAAGGCTTAGCCTCCTTAGCCTGAGAGGGCTCTCTCAAAGGGTTAATGATATTGATTAAAGATATGGATAGATGGCTAACTCTATGGTTTGTGATTTTATATGTTTATAGGTTGAAATATGAAGGCTAGCTACCATTGGGCTATGGAGTCAAAGTATGTTTTAGTACCACAACAAGATCAGCTTAACATGAAAGTCAGGGCATAGAGAGTCTTTATACATCAACAAAACAAAGATAAAATGCAAGGAAAGACAGTTTATAAATACATGAAGGAAGTTAGAGCATCATTAATGAATTCTAAGTAACATGTATTCATACCACTGCAAGTAAGTGAAAGAGTAAAGCCATGAGACAATAAAACATTAAAAAATCTCTTTGAATATTGAGTAGTGAAGCCAAAACATTCTACCTAGCATGGAATTCAAGGCATTATAGAGTTCAAGTGCAGAAATGAAAATATAAAACAGTGAAACACAACTAGTTTATCTATGAAGGAAGTCAAAGCATAATTGATGAGTTTTGAGTATCATATGTAAACACCACTGCAATGTAAGTATTGGAAGATTCCATCAAAACAAGAACATACAAGAACTCTTCATGAATCTTGAGTTGTCTAAGTAGAAATTCTACATTAGGTTAAAAATATACACACTCTGCCAATAGAGCAGCAGATGAGCCAAAATGTCTCCAACCCCTTGATAATTCAACCTCTTGCTTTATATATAGCATTTACAACATGTATTCCCTCATCCCTCATCAAGAGAATTCGAATTTCTATTATTGACTCCCATTCTAGCCATAAAACAGACTATTAAATACAAGTGACAACTAACTGACTGTCTTAGAGTCCTAATACAATTAGGGGTACAACTCCTTGTTATGACTAAACCACCTTAACTAAAAATTGAATGCATTCTTTGTCAACTGCAACCTCATGAGGTCGAATTTGATGAAGCCTCCCACGTTGTCACCTTACTGCTGATGATAAACCCTAGAAATTAGGGAACATGTTTCCTTGTTTTTAGGTTTAGGATCCTTGAAAATTGGCACGTGCGGCAGAGCCTTTATCTTCTCATCCATGAAATATTTTACAAAACTGAAGGATTTTTTTGTATTCCATGCTTTCTATAACAAAAACCTATCTTGGTTCTTAAAAACACTTCTCCAGCTGTCTAGTATTTGTCCTTGAAAAATACGTGTAAAATAGGAAAAATATGTTCTCTGAAATTAGGGTTTCAACGAAATCTTATTATCTCCCAATTGATAATACTTATGAAGAAAGTGAGATAGGTTATTATAGCTGTAGAGTTGATGGAGGGAAACCTCCTTCCGAATTCCAAAATACCTTTTCCTGTGACCAGAAACTGATCTTATAAAAGACTGCTAAAACCAGAAGACAAAGCTTGGCTTTCAGCAATTTCATAGTGCAAGTTTAACCATAAATTTCTCCCATATCATAATGAATTTGAAGAAACTGAAATAGGTTTTTGTAGTTCAGTATATTAGGAGGAAAAATGTCTTTCAGTTTTCAAAATTGAGTTCTCAGTTGCTCAGGAATCCTTCTGGAATTTGACTAGTAAAAGTAGAAAACATAGTCTTTTATACTGAAATAGGCTTTTTCAGTGGTTTCGTAGCGCGCTACGAAAACTCTGATTTCGTAACACAAAATAGGATTTTTACACCTTCTGCACTATGGAAACATGGATTCATAGCTAATTTCAAAATTTCTTCAAAATGATGTGAGATATGACTTATAAACACATGGTGAGTCTTCTGGGACATGGAATGAGGCTATCAAACTTTATTTGGAAAAGAGAAAGACAATATTGAGATGAGATGACTCAAAACCTATTATAAGACTATGAATAGAAACAAGGCAAACTTTCCAAAGTTTAGAAACAAAAATTTTAGGTTGATAACACATCCTAACTCACTTATCTAAACTGAATCTCAGCCAAGATGCCATGTTAGGTACTCAAGTAAAATAAATAAAAGATACTCATAAAATGAACAAAGAGGGAAAACCTCGTGGGAAACCCCCACCACCCCCCCCCCCCCCCAAAAAAAAAAAAGAGGAAAAAAGGGATAAGTGGCCAGAAGGGCCTACTTAGCTATCTCCACCACTCCAAGCATAGCTCTCAGTTCTGAAAATTTCTTTTCAGTGAAATACTTGCTGAAGATTTCTGCAACTTGTTGCTCAGTGGGTAAGTACTGCAGTGATATGACTCGGTCGCAGATCAGCTCGCAGATGTAATGCATGTGAATATGTATGTGCTTAGTCCTCTACCACTGAACAAGATCAACCGATATCTAAATAGATCCCTGATTGTCACAAAATATGACAGTGAAAAGTGGATACTGACTACCAAACTCGGAGAGAAGCCCCTACAACCAAACAGCTTGTGTAGCTACATTCACTGCACCTCTATAATTTTCTTCGACTATAGATAAAGTAATCATGATTTCTTCTTGCTAGAATAGTAAAAGGGCCCTAAAACAAAGCTGGAAACATAACCAGAGGGGGACTTGCGGTCTGTACCATCGCCAACCCAATCAGAATTTGTGTACCCAATCAGTGAAAGTGGGCAATCTACAACATAAAAGATACTAAAACTAGAAGTAGCTTTCACATATCTAAGGATTATCTTTGCATCTTTCTAGTGAAGCTCATGGGGCTCTAGCATATATCTGGAACAAACTCCTACTGCAAAATATATATCATGTCGGGTGTGAGTAAGATACAACAAACTCCCAACCAACTCTCGATACAGTGTACTGTCCACCAAAGGTGTAGTACCCGCATCCTCAAATCTAATCCCCGAAATAAAGGGAGATGCTGCTAGATTTCATTCTATCATTTGAAAGCAGATGAGTAGATCTGATGCATACTTAGAATGTTCCATCTTGATACCTGAAGTAGACTAAGAAACTTCAATACCAAGAAAGTAGGCAACAGTCCCAAATCTGTCATGGAAAATGGACTGTACAATGCTGATTTTACTGAATCAATAGCTGAGGTAAGGTTCCATGTCATCAGTAAATCATCTACATAAAGTACTATCAGCAAAAGGGAATCATCATGTTGCAAAAAATAAACATTCGGATCAGATTTTCATCGAATGGATCCAATGGAAAGCAGGAAAGAATCCATCTTTGCATACAAGGCTCTGGGAGCCTGTTTCAGTCCATACAAAGGTTTCTTTAATTTGCAAACGAGGGAAGAGTTCTGAATGTATCTCTATGGCTACTCCATATATATCTCCTCCTTGAGATCTCCATGAATAAATGCACTTTTCACATCCATGTGATGAACTTCCCATCTACGAGAAGCAACAATGGCTAAAACTAGTCAAATGGAGTCCATTTTTGCAACAAGTGCAAATGTCTCTGTGTAGTCTATGCATGTACCTGTGAGTATCCTTTTGAAACAACTCTAGCTTTGTACTTACTGATCTCACCATATGCAGCAATATTTGTTTGATAAATCCATCGGCATTGAACAAGCTTTCTTCCTTTCGGAAGTGGAATGAAGTCCCATGTGTTGTTTTTCATGAGAGCAGAGTATTCTTCATCCATGGAAACCTCCCAAAGTGGGTTTCTAGAAGCCTCAGAGTGTGAATGTAGATATAAAACAAGTTTCATATAGCAATGTATGGAAAGCAATGGTTTGGTAGTAGCCAGGGCTTAAAACTACGATCTAGTCCTTCTCACATCCACAAGATCACTGACTAATTCACCCGCATCTTGCAGGGTTTTTTCTGCCCAAGTTGCCAGCTGAGTTGGAGAATCCATGACCTAATCCTCATCCTCTAAATCTGGCCCAATAGGCTTATCTAATGGCTGCTCTGAAGTGCTCAAAGAAGTTTTAGACTCCTCCTCATCAGTGGCAACAAGTGGTTCCTCGGCAGGGTCTGCTAAAAAATCATGCAATGATCTTCTTCAAACTTCACACTTCAAGCTACAAGGAAATTTTCAATGTGAGAGTCCAGTAATCTATATCCTTTAACACTATCAAGATATCCAACAAAGATACATTCAACACATTGAGGCTCCAAAGCCTTCCTCTTAGCTGTCATAATGTGAGCCCATGCTCATGAACCAAAAATGCGAAAGTGCGACACTTTTGGTTTCTTACCAGTCCAACATTCAAATGGAGTGGTGCATTTGAGTGCTTTGTGAGGAATTTGGTTCTGAATGTATGCTACACAATTAATAGATTCATCCCATAACTTAGTAGCTAATGATTTGGACTGTAGCATACAATTGTCCATCTCTTTTAACGACCGGTTTTTCCTCTCCACGACACCATTCTGCTGTGGTGTATATGGCACTGTGTGTTGTAGCTGTATACCTGCATCAATACAAAGTTGCTGCACATCTTTGTTGAAATAATCCGCCCCATTATCAATATGAAGTATCTTAATCTTACACCCAAACTCATTTTCAGCAAGTGCTTTAAACTCTATAAGGCATTCTAATACTTCTGATTTTAATTTCAGAAAAAAAATACCCAAGTAAAGTGAGAGAAATCATCTATGAAGGTGAGTACATATCAAGCCTTACTAATTGAAGGCTACGAGAATAGGCCCATGATGTCACTGTGAATCAGCCCAAGAGGTGAAGAAGCTCTCTGTGCCTTCCCTTTGTCAAACTTTTGCTCCAGATTCTTTCCAAGAATGCATCCTTGACATACACCACTTGTGAATTTAATAGTGGGCAATCCTTCTACCATGTTTTCCTTGCTGAGTTGATGCAAGTACTTATAGTTTAGATGGCCAAATATTTCATGCCATAACCTGCTAATATCGTTAGATTGTGATAGTGTTGGAATTCAGAGGCACAACAAATCAATAAACACATAGCAGAATTAACACAGCAGAACAATCAAGCACATAAGAGACAATTTTTAACGTGGTTCACCCAACCAATCTGGGCTACGTCCACCAAACATAGGCATCAGGAATATATTAATAAAATTGGAGATTACATCAAGAAATCCTCACACTCTCTTAGCAAATCATCCGAATGATTGCCTGTTGTATAGCATAGAGAATCTAGCAGCCTCATAACTCCCTCACATCAAATATAGGAGGCATTAACTCCCTCCCAACAACCTGGAGCTAATCTAGGAACTGAATCCCTATCATTGTCATCCTTCAGAGATTTTTGCCTATTTGACTCAAACAGAAAATCTCAACAATCTCCACCTTGACAACAATTCGCCTGATTCCCTGTTATTATTATTTTATATTTTCTGCAAGCCAAGAGAAGCCAAACACCAGTGTAGCTTCTCCAAAAAAACTGGCTTCGTGAACATGTCTGCATAGATCTCCTTTGTATGCACCTTTTCGAGAGAGACTCCCCTTTCAGTGATAACCTTTCTTACAAAATGATACTTAATTGGAATATGCTTTGATTTGCTATGGTAGGCCGGATTCTTAGCCAAATGTATTGCACTTTGGCTATCACAAAGTAACCTGATCTTGTCCTGTAACCTACCAAACTCACCAAGCAAGCCTTTCAACCAAACCACCTCTTTGCAAGCATGAGAAGTAGCAATGTATTCTGCTTCAGTAGTGGACAAAGCAACAATGTTCTGTAGCTTTGACATCCAGCTGATAGCTCCACCTGCAAGAGTAAAGACGTACCCTGAAATTGACCTTCTCTTATCCAAATCACCTGCAAAATCGGAATCAACATATCCGCAAACAAATTCACCACTCTTATTGTAAGAAATACAATAACTACTTGTGCCTCTCAAATACCGAAGCACCCATTTCACTGCTGACCAGTGTTCTTTACCCGGATTTGCCATGTACCTGCTGCCAACCCCAACTGCATGTGAAATATCTAGTGTATACCATCGCATACATTAAACATCCTACTACATTGGCATATGGAATTTGAGACATATAATCCTTTTCTTCATCTATATTAGGACATAAACTCGAAGAAAGCTTAAAATGGGAAGCCAAAGGGACTGAAACAGGCTTCACATTATCCATACCAAACCTCAAAAGTATTTTCTCAATATACTTTTGTGGTGATAGCCATAGCTTACCATTGCTCCTGTCTCTGAAAATCTCCATGCCCAAAATCTGTCTTGCTGCTCCTAGATCTTTCATATCAAACGTCCTTGCCATCTGAGCCTTCAACCTGTTGATTTCTTCTATGCTTTTGATTGCTAAAAGCATATCGTCAACATATAATACCAAGATAATGAACATGCCATTATTCAACTTTTTGAAATAAACACAATGATCATATTCACTTCTAACATATTTCTGACTCAACATGAAAGAATCAAACTTCTTATACCACTGCCGAGGCGACTGCTTCAGGCCATATAATGACTTCTTGAGCCTGCAAACAAATTTCTCATTTCGATGCTGAACAAACCCTTCCGGTTGTTCCATATATATTTCCTCATCTAAATCACCATGTAGAAATGCAGTCTTAACATCTAACTGCTGCAACTCCAAATCAAACAAAGCCACTAATGCTAACACAATTCTAATTGAAACAATTTTAACCACTGGCGAAAAAATCTCATGAAAATCAATACCAACTTTCTGAGAAAACCCTTTTGCAACCAGTCGCGCTTTGTACCTGTCTTCCGTATCATTCACACCTCGTTTCAGCTTGAAGACCCACTTACACCCCACAGTTTTCCTACCTTTCGGAAGCTCCACCAGATCCCATGTGCCGTTCTTATTTAAGGCCATCATTTCGTCCTTCATGGCTGCTTTCCACTTGTCACTTTTCGAACCTTCTATTGCTTCCTGATAGCAAAAAGGTTCATTGTCATTAGCAGTAAATGCAACAGAAGTGACATAATCATCATACCTTCTCGGTGGCCGTTTGATTCTTGTCAACCTCCTTAAGGATGTTTCTGGCGCTTCCACGATTGGCTGACTACCACCTATAGGAACTTCTTGCCGATCAGTATCTGAGACCTGTTCATGATCTAAACCTGAACCCTGTTCATATTCTGATTCTGAAACCTGTTCATGACTAGTATCTGAACTATGGTCATCATGACTATCGTTAGAAATTCTATCAAACTGAATGTGTTGAAAGTCAGATACATCATCCTGTTTCAATCGACTATCTACATCTAACTGTACAAGAGAGGATTCATTAAACTTTACATCTCTGTTGATGATGATTTTGCGGGTAGTAGGATCCCACAATCTATATCCTTTGTTCCAACACCATACCCAACAAAGATATACCTTTTAGACTTTGGATCTAACTTAGTTCGCTGATGTTTAGGCACTAGAGCATATGCATCACAACCAAACACTCTAAGTTTAGAATAGTCACAAGGGTGTCCTTTCCATACCTCTTGCAGAATCTTGCAATCTATCGCCGTCGATGGAGATTGATTTATCACATAACAAGCTGTTGCCATCGCTTCCATCCACAACTCCTTTTGCAACCTGGCATTACTCAACATACTCCTTGCTCTCTCAAGAAGAGTCCTGTTCATGCGTTCAGCAACTCCATTTTGCTGAGGAGTATAAACCGTGGTCTTATGCCTCTCGATCCCTGCATCCTTGCAATAGCTGT
>APFE031121767.1:107188-125328 GCA_000404065.3 Pinus taeda
AGAAGAGTATTAAAAACATTTAAATGATCAGCAATTGATGTACCTTCCTTCATTCGCAAACCGTACAACTGTCACTTCAGGAGAATCCTATTGGTTAAGGATTTGGTCATGTACAGTTTCTCCAGTTTCGTCCACAAACCAGCAGCTGTTGTCTCCGACACAATATTAAACAGGACATCATCCACCAGGCATAATCGAATGGCACTTACAGCTCTTTCATCCATTTCATCCCACTCATCGTCTGTGATGTTGTAAGGTTGTTTGGATTTACCCATCAATGCCTTTACCATGCCTTGGTGGACAAGCAAGTCATGCATTTTCACCTTCCTGATCTCAAAATTATTCTTACCATTGAATTTCTCAATTTCAAACCGGGCACTTTGAGTTTTCACCATTTTGCATCAAAAAACACAATAATCTCCAATATCAACGTTTTAAATACCAGCAATTAAAAAAAAATTGCCTATGCCTTTAAAACAAAAAATATCTTCCCTTCACAAAAAAAAAAATTCTTCCTTTGCATTTGTTTTTACACAACCAAAAACCTGCCTTTTTTGCAGTTCACAATTTTTTTTTTTCTTGTTTACTCTTAAAAACAAAATTCGCTTGTTTGCTCTATGTCTAGTATAAGTGGATCCACCAGTCCCGAATTTAAGAATAAGCCATTGAAATTCTGTGGCAATAAAATTAAATGGAAATATGGATAGCGCAGTGTTTGGTATTTCCCATGGTTTTGTGCATTCCACATTGATTTAGAATAACCAACGGATTCATTACACCTAAGGACGCGACATTCAAGTGTATTTTTCGACTTTCCCTCTAGTATCCTGCGTTTCTTTTTCGACTTTCCCTCCAGTATCCTTGATTCTTTAGCAATCTCAAGATCGGTCGATTCTCAAGTCATGGTGTGGAAGACAATGGAATACCATCATTTTTCAGATGCCTGTGAATATCGGAGGTGGCAGCCCACTCCACCCGAAGTGGTCAAAAGCTTTGAGCCCACAGTACAGTATCGATTTCGAATAGCATGAATTATTCACTGCACCTATTCCTCTACAAATGATCAGCTGCACTATTTCACTGAAATTTCAATCCAGTTTTCTACAAAATCCAGGCACAGGGAACTGTCAAAGCAAACCGGTTTGAAAACAACACTGTATTGGACCAGCGATTTAAAAAGGAACGCACCAGTACTTTTATAAAACAACACTGTATTGGACCAGTGATTTAAAAATATAGTGCTAATATATTTAGGAACAAAGTGGGAGAAGAAAACAAACGAGAACTGTGATATGCAATTCCATGTGCAAGTTGTGAGCTCGTGGAAATGTCGGTAATCACTACGGAGTCTGAAGTGAACTCCACCTTCCTTCCAGAGCCGGAATGAGTGATCTGATATATCAAGAGAATATTTACAAACAGAGAGGGAAAATGAAGCACATTTGTGAAGCAGCGCCCTTCAAGGTCTATAATTCCTTCTCCAAACACCTTTGCAGCTGTGACATCTCCCAAGTAAATTGGGGATCTTGTGCTTTCTTCGATGGAGGAAAATTCATCTTTTGATGTAGCCATATGGTTTGATGCACCTAAATCAAGGATCCAAGGTGATGGAGTGGATGTGACAGCCATTAAAGCATGACCATCTCGTGCTCTCCCTCTCCCATCTCCTGTTTTGTTATCATCCTTCTTCTTTACATTCTCGATCACGGTGACATTGTGTTGCTGTAATTGCTTAGCCATATCATCGATTGTTTTCCTCATGCAATTTTCTTTAGGATGAAAAACTTTGGAATAGTAGCTACAAAGTTTTCTTTCCTTCTTCTTCTTACCCTTAGGCAAAGAAGAGCTTTTTGAAGATTGTACAGGTCTCTCCTTCTTTGATTCATTAAATTTACCCTTCCCTTTTTGCTTGTCGCTTCCACTGCTCTTTGGAGCATCATTAGCCACAAGTGCTTGGTTCTTTGAACACTTGATGGCACCCATTTGGACTAACTTATCTTTCTCTTGATTCATTGTTGTAATGAAGCCATTAAATGTAGGCATTTTCCATTTTTCCTGAGTCATTTAGATGCTTGAAAAGAAGATACAAACACGAAATATTTAGGGCCTAATTTCGAGAGAATCGAAAGGATGGGTTGATCTTCCTTTTTTTTGACTCCACATGCATCAAGTTCAATGAGGAGGGATTTAAACATGTTGAAGTATTCTTGCAGGTCGTTGAAATGATATGGACTGAGGGATATGAGTTCATTCTCTAGTTGATGCACTCCCATTTCATCCTGCTTGCGGAATAGTTCTTCCAATGTGGTCTAGACCACATCGAGGGTAGTGGCTCCATTGACATGAAATTATCTGGAAATTGATAGGCATATCATCCCAATTGCTTCATCTAATTTATTGAAATACTTTATCTTCTTCGTTGCAGAAGTCGGTTCAGTCTTTGTTCCCATTGTTACCCTGTAAAGTCCTTTGCTTTGAAGGAGCAGAGTGATCTCTGTCTTCCATTCAAAGTAATTGAAAGGATTTAGAATGAGTTTTGTGGACTGAGAGAGATGATCCATTGCTAATTTTTGTGCCTCCTTATGATATATTCCTGCAAATAAAACCGTGTACAATCCACTAGATTCGAACTAGCTCTGATACCATGTAGAATTCCTACAGAAACTCCAATGGATCTAGAATTCTAGTTAAATTAAACACAATTAATTTTCCGATATTCAAGAGAGGAGAGAAAGAATTTGCTCCATAAAATAAATGTATTAAATTAATGAACAATATTAATACATGAGCAACCAAATCTCCAATCCCAAAGGGAGGTAGTTATATAGAAATTGCTGAATCTAGAAAACTAGGAAAAAACTAGTAAAAAACTAGAAAAGGCTAAGAAAAGCTAAAGGGAGGCCTAAAATAGAAAAAAGGACTCAAGGCAACCTATGCCAACTATCAGCCACGAGGAAAGCATGAGGAGGGGCACATTTCCCAAGGAAGGCAAATTAAAACATGCTAAAATGGTCTGGGGGACCAAATCCCTTGATTTAAGGGGGAACCTTCATGTGGGGAACCAATCCTCAAACAACTCAAGTGGATGAGGTGTGGTTAGGTGTGAACATGCACTTAGATGTCTAAATGGTTTAGGAAAGTGGTTGGACCAATATTTCCATAATCTTAAGCCTTTGAAGGAAAAAAAACAAAGGAAAGTTGATCTACTGAGCTATTTTACCAAAAACCAAGTGTGAACATGATTTTTAGTGCATGTGGCTAACTCAAGGATACTTAGGCTAAAAAATAAATGTATATGTTGTGGAGTACTAAAGAAAGTATGTTTTTGGTAATTATTTCAGCATCTTTTCATTAGAAATTACAAATATTTTGCATCATGAACTCGGAAAACGATAAGGAATTGTAATAAAATATGTGAGATTAATATGCAAGATGAAAACACTGACAATTGTCATTTCCTTATGCAGGAAGAAGGAAAAACGAGAAGTTGCCATTCTAAAGGAGAGGACAAGGATGGGTTAACCACTATCCCTTTGACGGGAAACCATATGCAAACAAGGCAAAGCAAATCAAAGCGAATCAGCCCTGGAAAGGAAGTGGAGATATCGGCTCGGTGCAGGAAAGAAAAGAGATGACTGAGGACTAACGGTTTGTGAATCCCTCAGGATCCTTGATCCTGAGGGATCGCTGTTTTATCTATTTCTGCATTTAGATATCTACGCCTTCACCCTTATAAAAGGGGCAGCACTATTAGCTCGAAGGGGAGATGTTGTTATGTTTTATGTAATTTCCTTTAAGATCAAAACTTTGATCATCGAGTCTCATTAAGAACTAATCTATTGTAATTCCGCTTTATGCATTAATACAAACTTGGTTACTATTTCATCTTTGAGTCTGGAATAACTTCAAGCGGTGTACCCCTGGAGGCTAAAGGCCCGACCCTAGAGGACATTTTCTCCTGTACCATTACGTTTGGTTTATGCATGGTTTGCTTATCGACATTATTTGGTAATCTGATGTGTTTTGAAAGTTTACATCACATGCTCTGTTATGTTTAAATTATTAAGGTTTCTAAAGACAGAACTATCATATTGACTCTGCATCATATCACTGTTCCTTTAGGTGTTGATATAATACTGCTAGTCTTTAGAGAATACTGTTGTTTTTTAATTACTTAGCCTTTGTGCTGTGCACTTGTTCATTAACATTAAAAATTCATATTGGGAGTTATCTTCTTTGCGATTGTTGGATCTATAAACAATGTTGTTCTATTTTGAAATGCAGTCGTACTCTTTCTAATTGAGATTGATAACTGGATCAGATTACTATTAAAGCATGCTATGTGTATATATGGTTTTCAAGCGCTGTTCTATAATTCATCATTAATCAGTGCTATTCCATTTTGGTGTGTTATTCGATCCACCTTTAAGAGTGAAAGATTGTCGTTTGATTCATGTAGATTACAGTTAGTGCATTTGATCTTATAGGCTAAGGTGTTACTGCTTGTTAAGCTTAGTTTCAGTTCTATTTCTTAACTGCTATTCCATTTCAGGTTTGTTGTTCTATTTCATAATTGCTATTCCATTTCAGGTTTGTTGTTCTATTTCTTAATTGTTGTTCCATTTCTTATCTCTTGTTTCATTTCTTGTCATTTTTTATTTTGGTGTGAAGAACGATCTCAGGCTGTAGTGAGCATTGACATCTACTGTCCGGCTCCCAGATCCACGATCTATTCTCTGGTTTCATTTTCCATCAGTTTACAAAGGGATGGCTTATTGCTACTGAACACTTGACTGATAAATTGCTTAGTTTTCTGAATGTGTGGTTTAATATCTTGAAGTAGTTAGCTATAAATAAGCATCTGTTTACTCTTGTATTTTCAAACACTGTGCTACTAGCATTACTCTGGCAAATGATAGCCTCAGACTGAGACACTCTTTGAAATAACAAAACGTTCCTGGATTGACATATTAATGTGAGGTAGTTAGAGGTGAAAGAGACCCTTTTTATAGCTCCACATTTTGGCACAGTTGCCGAGGAAAGAGTGTAGCCATTTGTTCTTTCTTTCAGAGTAGTGTACGAAACTGCTAGGGAAGAATTGGGTTTTGAAAACGGAAGGTAAGAACCTATGTGTGGAGCATGTAACAACCTTGCTCCTCTTCCCGCTTTCCTACAGATTTGTTGTTGTTTTGTTTGAGTAGAATTTAGTAGTTAATTTGTGTGCATGACTAAGTAGAAAAAGCCAGAAAAGAATTCGAAACCTCTACCCAAGCCAGAAAAAGCTAAGGGGCCAGTGACCCTTGGCCGACCAACCTTCATAGACGAAATCTTCAAGAAAGAAGAATCTCAGCCCTGAGTAGGACCCAGAAAAGTTATTTCTAAACAGCGTACTAGTTCCCTTCAGGCCACAGGATCACCATCTGTAACCTTTGCTGAGGTGCATAGTCAAACTGAAGAGCAGGACTTTCAAGAGATCGAAAATTCTACTCCAGAACTATTGTAGGAAGGGAATTTTAGTAATATTTGTGAAGGAGGAGGAGAGACAGGGGAATCCAAGGAACCGAGATCTCCTCTTGACACAACTCAGCCATTGAACAACCCAGACAAGGGAAGTGCTACAAAAATCATCTTTGAAGAGCCTCAATCTCCTCAAACATTAGGCATTGTCATTATCCCAGATAGAGGAAGTGTTATTAAAACTATTCCTGTTAAAACCATTCCCCCTCAACCTAGGAATACCCTCCTAGATATCCCAGAAGGTTATTGGCATATATTTGACCAAATGGCTCAAAACCAACCAAACACCCAAACCTCTACATTACAATACCCCATAGTGGATTCTACAGCAAATGCGCCTATGAAAGCAATCCCTCTTCAACATATCCCTACATTCCACGGTCTTACATTAGAAGACCCAGATGCATTTCTATTTGAATTCGATGTGCTGTGCAGGGGATATGATTACACCACCGACCCCCAGAAACTGAAATTGTTTCCCTCTACATTAAAAGGGGCTGCTTTAAGATGGTTTATGGGATTAGGTGGTGGGGTTATAAATAACTGGGATCAAATGAAAGAACCTTTTCTAAAAAAATATCAGGACTATTGCTGGTCTAGAGAACTGAAGGACGAAATATTCCAGATGATAGCTAGACCAAACGAAACATTAGAGGAGTATGTGGAACGTTTTCAGGATAATCTATAAAGATCTCCTTATGCATCACTGCCTTTACCTAATAATGTGTTAAAAAAATCATTAATAAGGGGCATCAAGGAACAATGGATTGAAACATTAAACATTATGGGAAAAGGAGATATTTATCAAGAAATTTTTGCTGACATTATTGATTTATGTATCAGGAGCTCAAGAGGCAGCAAAAGATTAAAACCGGCAGAACATGATCTGTTTGTAAGAGATAATAAAATTTCAACAGAAGGAGTAACGCGTGTGGAAATTGGAAATTTATTACAATTTCCAATTAATGTGTTAAAAACATCATTAATAAGGGGCATGAAGGAACAATGGATTAAAACATTAAACATTATGGGAAAAGGAGATATTTATCAAGAAAGTTTTGCTGACATTATTGATTTATGTATCAGGAGCTCGAGAGGCAGCACAAGATTGAAACCGGTAGAACATGATCGGTTTGTAAGAGATAATAAAATTTCAACAGAAGGAGTAACGCGTGTAGAAATTGGAAATTTATTGGAAAATTTTAAAACTGATATACTAGGGACACTAACTACACAACTTGATATTATGCAGGCCAAACAGAAGCAAATGGAGGTAGAACAGAATTTGGCAATCTCCTGTCCCCGATGCAGCAAAAAGCATAGCCATAAGGAGTGTCCACTGGATGCAGTCCAAACATGCGCCATCTACACAAAAGATCACTTTATGGAGAGTTGTCCCTCACTTCCTGGATTGAAAGCAGTATATAAGGAAGAGAAGAAGACCCAGAATTGGTGTATTTGCTCAACCAGCGGCGTCAGTGGCAGCCGCGACAATCTGGTATGTTTCCAGACCCAACTTCTTCTTTTCAGCCTCCACAGTATAATGCTCAACAATATAATATGTGGTAAAGTCAATTTGAATCCCTGTTTCCAAATTGGTCACCAAAGTCGTTTCCTTCCTCAACCCCATGGCTGAATCAGGAAAGCCAACCTAGTTGGCCAAATCTTCCTTATACCCCATCATATTGGCAAAGTAACGGATATCCACCACAGTGGACTCCCCCTACTTCACAAAGCTCAGCCAAGCAGACAAACTAGCAGAGACCGATGCATCAGCCAGTAGGAACCATTTCGCTCCCTCAACCTACACTTCCAGCCTTACAACAAAATCCCCAGTCTAATCTAAGACCGCAACTCCCAGCCCAACCCAACCCCAATCCAAATAACAGACCGATCCAATCTGTCCAAATCATAGAAACACCAGAAATAGGAATCGATCTGAGGGAGTGTAATGATCTTCAGTTAAGATCTGGGCGAATTATTGAAACCGAGGGAGATAAGACAGTTCAGGTTCAAAATCAGTTACCCAGAGAACATCTGTCACAAGAAGAGGATGTGAATAAACAACAAACTCATAATCAAGAAACCACATCCTCTCCCCCATTCCCAAAACTATTAGTCATACCTCGACCTATATAATATCCTGATTTTGACATTCTGGGAGAATTATAAAATTTGTACATAAAAATTCCATTCCTCCAAGCTATTCAAGACATCCCGATATACACAATAACTATCAAAGAATTGTGTATAAATAAACCAAGGACGAATATAACAAATAATCCAAAAGTCCAAGTAGTCGGCACTCTTTCTGACTTATTATCAGGAAAAGAAACACCCATTAAATACGAAGACCTAGGAAATCCAATAGTAACTGTGCAAATTTATGGTCAGACCCTTTCCAATGCCTTAGTTGATCTAGGAGCTGCAATAAATATCTTAACAACCACTACTTGCCAAAAGCTAGGCATTACATCTATAGAACCCACCTCTACCTTGCTAGAATTGACTGACCGATCTATGGTTAGGCCAGAGGGCACACTACATGATGTCATGGTCTCTGTTGACTCCTGGGAATATCCAACCGATTTTCTGATAATAAATCCCAAAACCCGACTTGATGGACATCCATTGATTTTAGGTAGACCTTGGCTCATCACTGCTGATGCTTATATTGGCTGTCGGAAAGGAAATATGACCATAACTAGAGGAGAAAATATCAAGAACTTAGTTCTATATCCTCCAGCGCAGCCAAGTGTCACAATAGTCAAAACTAATAGGCACCCTGTATCATACCTTACTGATAACATTAGATCTCCATTAACTATACAAGAGGCACTTGATTTCAAAGACCAAACAGAAGACGATGCCATTAATAATTTCATTAGTCAAACTGAACTCAAATCCCACACACAACGTCACATGATAAAAACAACATTTGATAGTGAATTAGAAGATGATCCTCTTAAAGATACACATGATCATACAACACCTGTTACCTCTGTCGCAAATAGTAAAATTGTGGAAATTGAACTGGGAAAAACCTTAAACATTAATGCCAACGTCACATCTGAACAAGAAATGAAGCTCATCCAGGTGTTAAGGAAATATAAAAAAGCATTTGCATGGGACTACCCTGATATGAAAGGAATTGACCCCCAGTTATGTACACACCACATTTACATAGAAAAAGATGCAAGACCTGTTCATCAGCCTCAGAGGAGACTAAATCCTCATCTAAAAGATGTGGTAAAAGCTGAACTTCAAAAACTTTTAGATATCAATTTCATCTATCCTATCTCTGATAGTAAATGGGTCTCTCTGCTTGTGGTGGTACCAAAAAAGAATGGGAAATGGAGAATCTGTGTGGACTACAGAGAGCTAAATAAAGCAACACAAAAAGACCACTTCCCTCTCCCATTCATCGACCAAGTATTAGACACTTTGGCAGGAAAGAAATTCTTTTCATTCCTGGATGGCTTCAGTGGATACAATCAGATTCAGATTGCCCCTGAAGACCAAGACAAAACTACTTTTACTTGTCCTTGGGGAACATTTGCCTACTGAGTTCTACCTTTTGGCTTATGCAATGCTCCGGCCACATTCCAAAGGGCTATCCTTAGCATTTTTGCAGACTTAATAAATGAGGGACTTGAAGTATACATGGATGAATTTACACCATATGGAGATGATTTCGATCCAGCATTGGATACACTAGGAAAAGTCCTACAACGATGCATTGCTACCAGGCTTTGTTTAAGCCATGAAAAATGTTATATGATGATGACTGAAGGACTTATCCTAGGACACTATATTTCAGTAGTTGGCATTCAAGTAGACCCAGCCAAAATCCAAATACTTTTGCTTATTCCCACTCCTACCACTCAAACGGAGGTACACAGTTTTCTTGGATTTTCTGGTTATTATAGGAGGTTTATAGAACACTATTCACATATTGCTGCACCTTTGTATGCACTAACTGGTAACGTTGATTTTCTTTGGACAGAAAAATGTGAACATGCTTTCAAGGATCTGAAGAAGCTCGTGTCCACAACCCCAGTCCTTCGAGGACCAAATTGCGATTTGCCATTCCAGATATCATCTGATGCCTCAGATACAGCCATTGGAGCAGTCCTTGGGAAGGAAGAGGATAAAAAACCATATGCAATTTATTACATCAGCAAAAATTTATCCCCTGCTGAATTAAACTACACTATTACTGAAAAAAGAATTTCTAGCTGTAATACATGTTGTCAATAAGTTTAGACATTACATTACTGGATATCCTGTTATCTTGTACACAGATCATTCTGCCATAAAATATTTAGCAAACAAGCCTATCACAAATGGTAGAATAACTAGATGGCTGATTTTATTATAGGAATTTGATATTACAGTCAAGGATCGACCTGGAAAAGAAAATCTTGTAGCTGATTTTCTCTCAAGAATGCCAAAGCCAATCGATGCAACAACAGTTGAAGATCAATTTCTGGACGAGCATCTGTTTGTTGTGGCTATTCAAACACCCTGGTATGCTGATGTTGCCAATTACCTAGCAGTAGGTAAACTACCAAAGCATCTAACCCCTAATGAGCGGAAATGCATTGTTCAACGGAGTACTGAATTTTCTTGGATTGGGGGCTATTTATTACACACAAGGGCATACATGCATATCAGGAGATGCATTTGAGAAGATGAAATATTTGACATTTTAAAAGCCTGCCATGATAGACCATGTGGTGGAGATTTCGCTGATCGCAGAACTAGACATAAAGTGCTGCAAACAGGGTATTATTGGCCCACGATTTTCAAGGATGCAAAGAAATTCGTCCAAGCCTGTGAGAGTTTCCAGAGAGCAGGAAGTCATGGTAATTCTGATGAGATGCCTTTGAAACTACAGCTAGTCATTGAACCATTCGAGCGATGGGCTCTTGATTTCGTTGGACCAATTAACCCATCATCAAACCAAAAAACATATATTTTGGTGGCAATAGAATATGTCACCAAGTGGGTTGAAGCAGAGGCACTGCCAAGAGCTACAGAGGATTCTGTCATACAGTTCATGTTCCATCTATTTGTATGTTATGGCCTTTCAAGAGAGATAATTACAGACGGTAGACCACAGTTTGCTCGGAACAAAATAGCTGCAACACTCAACAACTATCATTTCCAGCATAAAATTACTACTCCATACCACCCACAGGCAAATGGGCAAGTAGAAAGCAACAATAAAATAATAGAAGCAATCCTAACGAAAACCATTGCGTCACATAGACGTGATTGGGCTTCCAGACTACCCGAAGCACTGTGGGCTTATAGAACAACATGGAGAAGTACCACTAGTTACTCACCTTATTAATTAGTGTTTGGAAAACAACCCATTTTCCCGATAGAATTTGAAATCCAAACATTGCGAACAACACAGGAAGTTGGCTTAGATCTAACCGAGGCACATATTAATCAATTACAACAGATCAATGATTTGGACAAAATTAGGCTCTCTACACTTCAAAACACTGCCCTGATCCAGCAGCAGCGAGCTAAATGGCATGATGCTCTCATTAAAAATAAAGTCTTCCACGAAGGAGACTGGGCACTTTTGTACGACTCCAGGTTTCAGGAATTCCCCGGGAAACTCCAGACTCGTTGGTTGGGACATACGAAATCCAGAAGGTACATGACAATGGTACCCTTACTCTAATCACTATTGACGGTTCTGGATATGCCTTCAAGGCAAATGGCCACCGAGTTCGTCTCTATCGCAAACCACTCACTCGGGAGTCCTTCTGCCAGCAACTACATCGAGACTTTGATATGGAAATTTTGGGGGAGGGAGAGAAGTCTTCCTCACCTGTAATTCACTAAGAAATCTATTTCTTTTTACAGTTTGTACATAATTTTTTTTCTTTTGTTGAATCATTTTTGGACATATTTTTGAATTAACGTTTTTCTGTTGCTATTTTTTGTTGTTCCTTTTCTCAAAAGGACAACATTTTCTTCCCGCTGTTCCTTTTTCAAAAGAACAACACCCTTTAGATTAGTTGTCGTTTTGCTGTAAATTTTGTTCCTTTTTTTTTTGTGTTCTGTTGTTCCTTGTCCAAAGGAACAACATTTTCATGTTATACTGTTCCTTTTCCAAAGGAACAACATTTTCGGTTTCTGTTGTTCCTTTTCCAAAGGAACATCATTTTCGAGTTCTGTTATTCCTTTTCCAAAGGAACAACATTTTTTAGTTCTATTGTTCCTTTTCCAAAGGAACGACATTTGTTTGCTTTGTTGTTCCTTTTCCAAAGGAACAACATTTTCGAGTTCTGTTCTTCCTTTTCCAAAGGAACGGCATTTGTTTGATTTGTTGTTCCTTTTCCAAAGGAACATCATTTTCGAGTTCTGTTGTTCCTTTTTCAAAGGAATGGCATTTGTTTGTTTTGTTGTTCCTTTTCCAAAGGAACAACATTTTCGATTTTTGCTGTTCCTTTTCCAAAGGAACAACATTTGTGTGTTTTGCTATTCCTTTTCCAAAGGAACAACATTTTCGATTTCTGTTGTTCATTTTCCAAAGCAACTGCATTGGTGTGTTTTGCTATTCCTTTTCCAAAGGAATAGCATTTTCAATTTCTGCTATTCCTTTTCCCAAGGAACGGCATTTGTGATTTCTGTTGTTCCTTTTCCATAGGAACAATGTTTTCGATTTTTGTTGTTCCTTTTTCAAAGGAACTGCATTTGCGTTTTCTACTGTTCCTTTTCCAAAAGAACAACATTTGTGGTCTTTTGTTGTTCTTTTTTCCAAAAGGAACACCACTTGCACTCTTTTTCTCTCCCTTTGAAACAGCTTGTTCCCCTTGCTGTTCTAAATTAAGGATGCTTATTGTTCCTGTTCTTTCAAGTCTTTTAGAATACATCAATGCACTTATGCAATGGATACAAAATCACAACATATTGAAATCAGTGAATCATAAAATCACTATCTTTATAAGAAATTTCTCTAAATTGGTAAGAGGACAGAAGGAAGGAAACACTTATTCATTATCTTTTGTTGCCATTATTCTACTAATTCTACTCTGATTGGTTATCTTTATCATGTTGGTCCCTTTTAATCCTCTTTGATTATTATTTAGGAATAAGAGAAAGGGTTTATATCTTCCTATTGAGATGTTAAGACTTCTTCCACCATTCCTACTCTTAAGGAGTGTTGAACCACCCTTTGTGTATAAATAGGGAAAGTACTTTATGAAAAAGAAAGAAAAAAGAGCAAACATGACTTATAAGTTGTCAAATGAAGGATAGGGGGTCTCATCAAGAGCCAACCTACCATGATCATGAGGACGAAAGTGAAGTGGGATTCCCACTATGGCCACCACACCAGGGATATGGTCCAAAAGGTATATCAAATAAAGAACCCTTGGAACAGGAGGTCTCATCACGAGCCGGCCTGCCCACCTTTCGCTCCTTCCTCGTGAATGGCATTATGGCTAACTGGTCACCAAGCCAGCATAATGGCCTACATTTTGACATCATACAACATTTCATAAGCATACACAAAGGATCATGGTTCCATGGGTGAAATAAACAACTCTGCCAAGGTTATGGACACCTGTCGGCAGCAGAGCACTGTTAATGGTATTGAAGTCACACTATTTACACCAATAGGTAGTTATTAGCACCCTTCTGTTTCTTATGCCTTAGTAATCAATCATATATTATTTCCTAAACCATACAACGCATGTACATCTATTATCGCCAATCATGACAGAACAATTGAAAATGACTACATGAGACTCTGTATCCACGGCAGATGTGCTATCCCTAGCCTCGCATCATATCACCGCAGTCTCTTACGTATTAAGGGGCCCAACTCTACGCCTCGATTTCGGTAATTTGCTACTCTTGTAAACATGGCATATTGCCATACGCTGTTCCTTAAGGACTCTGTTTCAGAACGGGCACCGCTCCTTTATTTGACGGCCAGGACAGCCTATCACATTGTGTGAGGGGAGGTTAACCTCATCATTCCCTGGATTACGTGTCAGATCACTATTTGGGAAGCTGTGTACTGGGATATAGCACGCATCAACGGTATACTATTTTTTTTTATTTTTCTGCATGACTTGCTGTTCATAAGCCATTTCCATTGTATACTCTGCAGCATTAGATTTTGAGCGAGTCTTGCGTCTGTCAGCCTCTCTGTGTTTCAACAGCGTGAACAACTACCATTCCATTGAGAGTTTACAGTGAAACCATAAGCATGGGAGGAAGATCGATTCGGAGAGAACCGCAGGTGTTAAAAATCTCTGCTACTACCTGGGAAATCCTGGCAAGAGCAGGGTGGCTGACTTATCTCAACCGCTTACAGGAATCCAATGAGACTGTAGCAATTGAATTCTTGCAGAACTTGCAAAAGGGTCACTCCACAGTGAGGGGGAGATGCATAGCAGTCACCGACGACATAATCACAGAAGTCGCGGGACTGCCAACCGCTGGACCTGTATGGACGTTAAAGAAGGAGAGATTGCAGAAGATTATAGAAATCTTCCAAGACAAAGGCCAAATCCTAACAATTAGAGGAAAGGGGGTTCTGCCAGCAGCATTAGGAGAGCCGTGGGTGGAATTGGTGAAGACCATTCAAAGCTACATCACCTGTGAAGGCAGAAAAGACGTGGTAAGACCACGATATCTTAAACTCTTAGCTATACTAAAGAAAAAATGTTCTATAAATTTACCTGCATTTTTGAATTACTTCATGACGTTGCACGGAGCATAAAAAAGGCACAACATGTAGAGTCAGTTGTTAGTCATCATGGGTTGATTTGGTTAATAGTCAGCCATAGCCTTACCCAGTAGAAGAGCAGCTGGGAAGAGCTAATTGCCATGATAAATGGAGGATTGACTACACCATCCCAAAAACGTAAACATGCCACCAGTACACTTGAGCATCCAGAAAAACGAAGGAAATCGGTCTGGCTAGCACGGATACGAGGGAGGCTGGAGAAGCCCCAAGAAAACACCAGCCAACTGGTAGAGGTAGAAGATGAGCAACCCCCACAATTAGAAGGGGAAGAGGATGAGAAAGGAATGTAGGAAGAAGGGGAAGGAGAAAAAGAAGAAGAAGCTGAGCAATCTGAGTAGGAGGAGGAAACGGAACAGCAGGAAGGTAGCCCATTGTAGGACCCATTGGGAGAAGATGAATTGGCCAATGTTTTGGCCAATATGGACGAATATGGCCAACCTTCCAGTCCATCAAACCTCCATGCCGAAGAGAAACCTCAGGAGGAAAATGCACCTGAAGAATCACATGCAAAGGAGGTAGAAGAAGAGAATCTACCTGTTCATGATGAGAATATGACAAGAGATGCTGAACAGGAACAATCCATTCCTAGCCAGATGACACCAGAAGAAATTCCGAAGGAAAGGGGGGCAGAAAAGGAAGTCACCCAAGAAATAACAGAACCAGTTAGGGTTCTTGCCCTGGAACAACTAGAGCAGAGCAACGAAGAAGCACCCCAGAGAGAAAATCAGGGAATTAGTCATAGTCTAGGCCGCAGTGAATAGCCTGTTGTTCCTTCTAAGGAAATTGCGGAAATTAAGGAATTGCGAAAGGAATAGTAGAGACTATTGAATATAATAGTTTGGCTCCACCAGCAGATTAGGATTCTAAAAGAAAGGCAAAGGGTAAAAAGGATTTCAGGAAGGAAAAATGCAACCACTCCAGTAAAACCCCTCGAGACAAAGGGGTGGAGGACCAGAGTCCATCCTGCTATTCAAAACCTTCCCAAAAAACAGGTTGTTGTTCCAAATGATGCTGAGGAACAAACTGTTGTTCCAATTGAAAAGGAACAACAATGGACTGATATCCACGTTAAGATAGAAATGGATGAGATGTTGACCTGCGATAAGGAAATTCAGACGGAGGCACCACCTTCGGGAGTGATAAGAGTCATGAACTCAAAACAACACAATAGGAAAATTCAGGTAAAATTCCCGGCCTCCACTGCTGCATGGAAAAGAGATCCAAAAATGATAACCCCATGAAAGGGTTTGAAGCAAGCTTAGCAAGCAACAGAAAAGCTTAGAGAGCAAACGGTCCCTCAAGAAAAGTATGAAGAGCTACAACAGTAGCTTAGGAACGTCAATCTATCCGAAAGCCAAGCCTTTGAAGGGTGGCAAAGGGAAGAAGAAAAAGTCGCGAAGGTAACTCGTAGGTTAGATATAGTTATCAAGAAGATGGATACCTTATGTTCTTTATACAATGATGTCCTAGCATGTAGAGCCCTTGCTAAGAATTATGCCTTGTTTTTAATGGAACGATATTTGCAATTGAAAATAAAGGCTGTTAAAGCAGGTGCTCCCATACAAATTAACACCATTGATGATTTTATAAATTGCTGTAAGCACTACGGGGTAAAAGTTCAGAGACTACTGTGTGAGTTTTATTTACATAACCTTGTATTAGACCAAGAGACCAAGTTGAACCCTGGACCTTTGTTGGGGATATTCAATTACAGATATTTATTTCATTTGGGGTTAATCAAATTAAATGGCTTAAAGCCTATAATGCTTTCCAAAGACAAGAGAACGGATTAGATTTGTGGATAAGAGCTAAGCCTGGGGATCTAGTACAATTGTGGAGAAAACATAGAAACCTCATGAAGACTCCAGGTGTAATTGAAGCATTAGGACCCATGCATGAGGCAATCATTCGACAGGGATTAGAATATTTTTTCTCTATCAAAGACCTTGTCATTGATGCAACAAAATTTCGGTATCAAATCTCTAATCTGAATATCCAGCTCAGGGAGTCATTTAACTATGAAAATTTTAAATTAGCCTCCAACCGCTTGCACCTCTATGGCGAAGTCATTTTGAGGGCAGGGCCATCCTAGTTAGGATATAGGTTCCGGATTCCAATTATTTGGCACCCTGCACCCGGATACCAAGCCCTGTATGAGATGCCTAAGGGTCAGACAAGCCATTTCTTTGAACACTTAGTTTGCATCATGGTTGTAAGCCTTCACATGAGATTCATCTGCCGCCTACTCACTCACTGCCTTACATGTCAACTACAATGTTTTCATGAGGGCATGAAAAAGGGTAAGCAGGGGGGTGTGTGGAGTACTAAAGAAGGTATGTTTTTGGTAATTATTTCAGCATCTTTTCATTATAACTTAAAAAATTTTTGCATCATGAACTTGGAAAACGATAAGGAATTGTAATAAAACATGTGAGATTAATATGCAAGATGAAAACACTAACAATTGTCATTTCCTTATGTAGGAAGAAGGAAAAATGAGAAGTTGTCATTCCAAAGGAAAGGCCAAGGATGGGTTAACCACTGTCCCTTTGACAGGAAACCGTATGCAAGCAAGGCAAAGAAAATCAAATCGAATCAGCCCTGGAAAGGAAGTGGAGATATCGGCTTGGCGCAAGAAAGAAAAGAGATGGCTGAGGACTAACGGTTCGGTGAATCCCTCAGGATCCTTGATCCTGAGGGATCGCTGTTTTATCTATTTCTGCACTTAGATATCTCCGCCTTCACCCTTATAAAAGGGGCAACACTATTAGCTCAAAGGGGAGATGTTGTTATGTTTTATGTAATTTCCTTTAAGATCAAAACTTTGATCATCGAGTCTCGTTAAGAACTGATCTATTGGAATTCCACTTTATGCATTAATACAAACTTTCTTACTATTTCATCTTTGAGTCTGGAATAACTTCAAGCGGTGTACCCTTGGAGGCTAAGGGCCCGGCCCTGGAGGACACTTGCTCCTATACCATTACGTTTGTTTTATGTGTGGTTTACTTATCGACGTTATTTGGTAATCTGATGTGTTTTGAAAGTTTACATCACATGCTTTGTTATGTTTAAATTATTAAGGTTTCTAAAGACAGAACTATTGTATTGACTCTGCATTGTATCATTGTTCCTTTAGGTGTTCATATAATATTGCTAGTCTTTACATAATATTGTTGTTGTTTAATTACAGAGCCTTTGTGTTGTGCACTTGTTCATTAACATTATGGAATTCATCTTGGGAGTTATGTTCTTTGCGATTGTTGGATCTATAAACAATGCTATTCTATTTTGAAATGCAGTCGTACTCTTTCTAACTGAGATTGATAACTAGATCAGATTACTATTAAAGCATGTTGTGTGTATATATGGTTTTCAAGTGCTATTCTATAATTCATCATTAATCAGTGTTGTTCCATGTTGTTGTGTTATTCAATCCGCCTTTAAGAGTGAAGGATTGTCATTTGATTCCTGTAGATTACGATTAGTGCATTTGATCTTATAGGCTAAGGTGTTACTGCTTGTTAGACTTAGTTGTTGTTCTATTTCTTAACCGTTGTTCCATTTTAGGTTTGCTGTTCTATTTCGTAATTAATGGATTGTAGATTTATGTGGTTAGGTTTTTTAGAATCTTCACTCGGATATTCCACAGTTTTCATTTTTGTTTTGTCGACGTTTCGAGTCTAGACCCAGACTCATCATCAGGACTTGAATTACAAAGGAGAGAGATAGTAGAGATAAATAGGGTTAGGGTTGATATGTCAGTATGTGAGCCGACAACCTACTGATTTAAATTAACTAGATTTATTTATCTATTTTTATTTTTATTTATTTATTA
>APFE031121767.1:130265-142408 GCA_000404065.3 Pinus taeda
AATATAAATATAAATAATAAATAAATAAAAATAGAAATAAATAAATAAATCTAGTTAATTCAAATCATTAGGTTGTCGGCTCACATACTCACATATCAACCCTAACCCTATTTATCTCTACTATCTCTCTCCTTTGTAATTCAAGTCCTGATGATGAGTCCGGGTCTAGACTTGAAACATCGACAAAACAAAAATGAAAACTGTGGAATATTTCGTAATTGTTGTTCCATTTCAGGTTTGTTGTTCTATTTCTTAATTGTTATTTCATTTCTTATCTGCTATTTCATTTCTTGTCATTTGTTATTTTGGTGTGAAGAACAATCTCAGGCTGTAGTGAGCATTGACATCTACTGTCCGGCTCCCAGATCCACGATCTGTTCTCTGGTTTCCTTTCCCATCAGTTTACAAAGGGATGGGTTATTGCTACCGAACCCTTGACTAATAAATTGCTTAGTTTTCTGAATGTGTGGTTTAATCTCTTCAAGTAGTTAGCTGTAAATAAGCATCCGTTTACTCTTGTATTTTCAAACACCATGCTACTAGCATTACTCTGGCAAATGATAGCCTCAGAATGTGACACTCTTTGAAATAACAAAACATTCCCAGATTGACATATTAATGTGAGGTAATTAGAGGTGAAAGAGACCCTTTTTATAGCTCCACATATGTTAGGATTATATTCCAACAGTCTTTAGGAAGGAACTCCACCAGCAGTAGCAGCAAGCTTAGACATAAGGAAAGCACCTGCACACACATCAAAGTTATTAGTCAAGATATCATCAAATTATGAAGACATGCACAAAAACAAGAAAAAGAATAAACTCCCTCAAAGATCATGATGATAAGAGGCCTAACTCCAGCAAGCAAAAATCTCTAGGAATTTGATCCATAGGTAGGCTCAGGTATGACAACCCTCACCTCTTCCTTATGCATAAAATGTTAAAATGTGTTAATGGTCAAGGAAAGAGTTTTAATAGGTTGGAGGTGGTGAGTGAACTTGGCAACCCTCTACTGGTAAACTTAAGTGTGTATTAGTCACCCATGCAACATGAATATTTCAACTCAAAGTGAGGTGGTTTTCATGAGGAGTAGTGTGATAATCACGAGAGGGGAAATGATTGCAACAAGTGGGGAAAATGGTCCAAAAAAAGGAATCTTATGTATATGCCATGTCACCAAAGCAAGATGAGCCTTTACCACAAATAAAATATTATGTATTGGGCTTGACTTCGTTAACACCATCGCTCATTTCCAAAGTAGTTAGAGGAAAGATGAGCTATTTATATTAATCCACCTAGGGCACCACCGAGAAGTTTCAAACCCTGTCTATAGCTGCTATATGAGGAAGCTACAAGATGGTATGAAATGCTACAAGTGGACCAAGAAGGTGCTACAGTAGGAATTGAAGGGTGAAACAAAGCCACGGTAACTTGAAATTGTCTCCAAACCCTCATGCACATACAAACCTATTTTGAAAAGAAGTAAGTGACATCCTCCTTCCTTGTTTTCCATCCACTTGCATTAGAATTCTACATGGAATTGATTACATGTAATAAACAATTGAGCAGTAGGAGGTCTTTCTGGAAATTGTTGTAGATAGAGGAAGAGAAAAATAATTTGTTTGATATCAATTCTAGCATCCTTCTCCCTCACTGATAAAAAGGAGTTTAACATTGTTTCCACAACTGAGATTGCTTTAAACAATTGAATTCCACACCTAAGTAACACCATGGAGTGGAAGAAGAAGAAATGGGGGGAGGATTTAATAGAAGAGAACTCATATACACCAAGAGGATTAACCAACACCCTCCTATAGTGAAAATATTTAGAAGACATAAATGGTCGGGTTTCATTGGATTGCTAAAAGGGCATGATGATGATATCACTCATGAATTATTTAGGGAATTACATTCTCAAGGATAAGATAGTGCCACTAATGTTTTTAGAGGACTGACCATCTCTTTAAGTCCTGAAACCATAATAAAAGTAACCACATTACCCCTAGGAATTCGGTGGAGCAAAGAAGGAAAGGCAGTGAGTCTCACATCGAGAAAAAAATTCTTCATTTTGAAAGAGAAACTTGTAGAAGATAAGAATGGAGTGAGAAGGGAAAGCATACCTTACCCTTAGGATGAGGTGGCCTACCATATCCTCAAATCTATATCTTATGAAGGGAGACTGAGTGTGGTATATTCTTATAATTTTAGGTTACTTCATGAGTTAAGATTCAAATAAGAAAGCGAGTTAGAAAACACAAGCCATAAGCAGAAGATAAATCTGAATCAAATCACAAGTATCAGAGTCAGCATAAGATGAGTTGTTGTGATTTTAGGAGCGAGGCTCCAAAAAAAAGCATAGGAAAAATCTTGGAGGGTGGTTGTAGCTGCCACAATAGGGTGAAATTACATAATTGAGCAATTTTTCATAACTATTTCAGCAAAATACTATAATTATGAGATAATAGTTATTTCATAATTCTAAAAATTGAGAAAAAGCTCATAATTGTGAAAATTTTTTCTAGAGTTTTTCATTCCCAAGGGGATCAACTTAATCCACTTGTATATGAGTTGGCTAAGGGTCCATTATTGTAGAAGCTTCCTAACTTTTCAAGCACCCAGGTGTTTAGATACATTCTCCCAAAGGATAAAAAAACCTATATAATCTCACCCAGAGGAAAGGGAGAGGGGAGAGTGTGAATTATATTTATATTTTGCTACCTTGATTTGGAGATTGAGAGACATAGTTTGTTTTGAGGGTCATAATTCTCAAAGAGGGGGAGACTCTGCCAAATTTTGGAGAGGAGATCTTATGATTGAAGGTATAATTGTACCATTTGTTATATATATATATATATAATATATATATATATATATATATATATATATATATATAGATTATATATATATATATATATTATATATATATATATTATATATATATATATATATATATATATATATAATAGATAGAGATAGTAAGATAGATAATATATATACATATATATATATCTATATATATATATGTATCTATATATATAGTATAATATATATATATTATATATTATAATATATATATATATATATTATATATATATATATAAGATACATATAATACATATATATATAACATAATATATAAATGTTCCTTTCCTTTTAGATCTATATTTTCATATACATTTTCATGTTATTGTTTATTGCTTTGAAATGACGATCTTTTGCAGAAGATCACATCTTGTCCTTCTTTGTTTGTGCTTGTGTGTAGGCTTAGATCGGTGGTAGAAGAGTGGGATCTCCTAGTTGGAGCGAAAGGATTCTGCATTGAACTCAAGAGCCTTCTCCAATCTATGAGGATACCAGGTGTTGCTTTAAAGCCTATAGAATTAGGGAATGCATGATTTATTTCTTGTATGATCACATGGTTGGGGATTTTCTCTTGTATCAGTTAGCCATTTATTTTTTTTGTCTAGTAATCCTAATAAGGCATAGGATTAATGAGAAATATTTCCTTGCGTGTAAAATTTATTGCAACAATGGATCCATACCACAATCTATTACTCTCCCTGAAGTCAATCATTTGTTTGCATCTCTAGACTTTCAGGTGGTTGAGCAACCATTGTCGATGCTCTTTCTCCCTGTTTGGATGCTTGTCCTTCAAATGAAGGACCCAACTCAAGAAGTTTTTGTAAATCTTAAGCTTACAAACTATTATAATCCTATGCAACCGTTTTCTAGGTAGTGATAAGGGCAGTAACTTAGTCAACAAATTTCCTTTTGTCCTCTACAACAAGTTTCTTAGGCTAAGAAGCAAGAAAAAATCTCCACTGAGTATTAGAATCATGATTGAGCTTGTAAAGCTGCATAAATTTGGATTCAACTACTAGATAGATATCTCATAGTAAAGTTTTGGCCTTATGTGATTCCTCCTCTAAGTGATGAATTTTCTTATCAAGGGCTTACTCCATGAGTTTTTTACTTTGGTCATCTCGCAAATGATATAAAGGACGGTTACACTTAGAGAGTAACCCTAGCCAATCCTAGACTTGGATAAATATCTCTTGGGAATCATGACTACACTACTGAAGTATGTCTCTAGAAATGGAGGCATTTTCAATGTTCAATAATATGCTACTGGAATCATATTGTAAGATCTAGAATAGAACTCTTCAAGTCAACAATAGTATGACACAAATCCTTGTTTGCAGAAATCAAGTCTATGCAAGAAAACTTGAGAAACTCAAAGCTACCATAAAAAGAAATCATGTGGGATATTAGGAATAAGTAATGAAACTAGTGGTAACATATTCTGGAACTCATAGCTAATCTCTTCAATTTTTTTGGTGAGTTTCTTTTTGTCTAGACATAACTGATCATGTTCCTCAATGACACTGAGGAGTTTTTATTTTTTTTTTTGTTCATGCATATTGACAAGCTCATTGTACTTTGATTCAGTAATAACCAATTTGTCTTCTAATTGAGTTGAGGACACCCTAATAAATTGAAAAATCTATTGTGAAGACTAGGTCTAAATATAAATGGTAGAAAGATAGTCAGTAGGAGGAAATTTAGTATACAACGGTTGGCCACTTGCGACAAATTTATTAGAATTTCCTTGCAGTGAGGTCCCTGGCTCCTTAGTTTTCTCCTGTTGAGATTCAACTCAAATTTTAGAAATGACATGAGATGGAAGAAGGGTAACAATATCAAGATATTGTACAAATAGATGTAAAGGTTTTTTGCAATATGTTAGATCTCAACTAAGTTTACATGGTTGTACTAAGGAAAAAATATTTTAGCTTCCATTTGTGAGATAAGAAAAGTCTGTAATAGCATTATAACTAGTGCCTTTGGAATAGAGCTTGGAGACTATATCCATATTAGTAAAGTTTTCAGTTGTATCTTCAGGGTTAGAGTGCTAACAAGGCTAGATAGAAATGGTTTCAGAAGGTGTGGCAGAGTGAGGGGATGACACAAGCCTGTGCATCAAAGACGTAACATGTGGGGCATGAACATGTTTTTCAACAATGGTGGTGCAAATGATAGTTTCTTCAGGCTCATCATCCATGATATATATAATGGTCGTTAAGAAAAAGTGAAGGCATCAAAGGTAGAAGGGTCAATATCTGCAACGGTAGGAAGAGATGATGATATATGGCCTATGGAAACAAATGCAAGTGCTAGAGGTTTAAACATATTACCTACATATGGACCAATGTCAGGAATAAAACAAGTTGTAGTAGGTGGAATTACCAGTGATTCCATAGTACACATAGTGGCATGAACAAAGGATGCACATGCTTGGAGTCACTTCATGACAGGTTTATAATCAAAGGAATGAGTGGTTGAGTGTTTCTTGGATGATGAAGGAGGATCATAAGCTATACTACAAGGTTGTAGTGCATTGAAAAAATAAACAATTGCTTTGGAGGACTTCATAGACTGAATTCCCAACCAAGATAGAACTTCATGATGGAATGCCTCCTCTAACATATAGTATTGTAATTCCTTCATCTTAAAAGTGTCTTTATTGACAACCTTGGGCCAAACATAATTGTTGTTGTGGTTGATACCAAACCACATCTGGAATGAATATTTGTCTAGAATAGTCCTAGGCACCTTGATCATCATCTCAGTAGCATCAAGCATCTTGGTGTGCCATTTTGCAAACACCTTTTGATTGAATGCTTGATTTGTAGCATCAGCTCATTTATGCCATAGATCATAGGAGAGAGCGAGAGTGTTTCCTTCTAGTACATCTACCAAATGGAATCCCTTAGGAGCACACCAATTCATCATCTCTATAGTTATTAATATATAACCATAAATAAAGTATGTGGCCCTCTTGTACACATATTTACATGCCTCAGAATGTTCATCTAGTAGGAACTTACATTAGTTCAATGGTGCACCTTGTACACAAAATTCAGCAACAAAAATAGTGTCCAACATATGTTCTCCTCTGGTACAATGCCTTATAACCTTTCTAGAAATGATATAGCATGCAAAATTGACCCTGTCAATATTGATCATATCAATAACAGCTCCAAGTCCCTTATTTTCAGTGTTGTATTTCTCATACAAATATTCATCACCCTTGTTCTTTCCTTACTTCAAAGTGCTCTAAAATGAAATTGAGACATCTCAACCATGCATGGAAAATCCATTCAACTTATGGATGTCACCAACATGAATCAAATGCTCCTTTTCAAGCCACAATGAACCATTGTGTATCCAGCTAATGAGGAAATTGGTACACCACATGGATTCACCTGTAGTGTCTAATACAAGTAGATCCCACAATTTCATAATGGTATACCAATAAAAGGGTTGAAACTCAGGCTTGATCCTTGAATCAACATTGCCAGATGGAGTTGTAAAATAATACATGCAAACTTCTGGGCTAAGAGCTAGAAACAAACTTGAGTCAAACAAATCATTATTGACCATAGTTGCCTTCTAATACTTCCCTAAGATATCCTTTGTAGGATCAATACGATCACCTGATAAATAAAAAGGAATGATAGGTTAAGTATAGAAGCCCATGGCAGATGGTCGACGGATATAAAAAACTAAACAGGGGATGGTGATGAACTCTAAACAAATAGGGAACATATGTGGAAGCCAGGGTGAAACAGTCCAAAGGTTATAAAAACAAAAATGAGTAATGATGATTTGATGCACGACATTTATAGAAAAAATTATGATGTGGTGATGAATGACTTAGACGTTAGCTATTGAATGATACAATGTAACAAGACCAGACTCGATTTGGATATTAATGAAAACTAGGAAACATATCCCCAAGACATTATGTGAATGACCCAAAGATGAATTTCCATGACAACAAATATAAGTAAAAGTAGCTCAAGGCTTTAAACCAAAAATCCAATCACGAAAAACTTATTGGTACAATGGAAACAACTCAATAGAAAAGACTCACATTAAATGGCTTAATAAATTATGGAAATGACAACATATACCTCCCTGACCACAATGGTTTGTGATGGATCACAACTAAGAAATAAGATAAATGACCAACACAACTAGACTGACTAACTAACTAATGCAACTAAGTTGAACCTAAACCTAATTAGTGCCCTCTAATAGAGAGAAAAGAACAAAATTATTTTAACGACCATATTGTTATCTAGGCATGCTCCATTCACCTAACCATGCAAAATAATTCTATCAACCTGTGCATGCTTGACGACCCCAGATTCTCCAATTTCTACAACAATGAAAGGACCCAACCAATGCATTTGTAACTTTCCTATATTTTTAAGGTATTTATTTTCATATAACAACACTTGGTCTCCTACAGAGAAAAACTTCCTTTTGACATCTCTATCATGCCAAGATTTTTGTCCTTCTTTCTCAACACTATGATAAAAATTTGTGGGAAAACGTTGCTCATCCAATCCCCATAACACTTGGAGATTCCACAACAAACTCATCCTCAAACATTTTGGTGGCTTGTGCAATGGACAATTTAAAACAATAAATTCTATAGGTACCACAACTTGTCTTCCATATACAAGTTGAAAGGGAGTCTATTTGCGTAAGCATTTGATGATAGTGTGAGAGGCCCATAATGTAACATGAATTCTTTCATCCCAGTCGTCCCTATTAGAAAAACTTACTTTAGTGAGCCCCTTCTCCAAAATCTTGTTGAAAGCTTCAATGGCTCCATTCATATGAAAATGATATGGGACACTTTTACAATGTTGAATCATGAACTCCCGCAACAAAATGGAAATAGTTTCATTAATGAAGTGGGCCCTTAATCACTTGTAAGGCTTCTTGGATAGATAAACCGTGTAATAATATTTTCAAATATGAATTTGGTTACGGTACAAGTAGAACAATATTTAATAGGGGATGCTTTGTTCCGTCATGTCAAGTAATCTACTACAGTAATAATGTAGTAAGCATGTGAATATCATGTCTAAGGATTTGTCACATGGAATGAGTCGATTTTGCGGACAAGCTTGACCTTCCTAGTATCTAAAGATATCTAGTGACAAGCAAGCGAATCAAAAACTATCTTTCTCTAAATATGCAATTAAAAACAAAATCAAACAAGTGTTTTAGGCCTACCTTGGGTCCAATGCAAGTTTGTGGAAGCCTCGCTCCTTTGATCCAAATGAGCTCCCTTGTAGCAAGTCTGCAAACACAAACAAGCAAACAAATTAAATAGCACCTGAAAAGCCAATGTCATAAAGCATATCCATCATAATGATCAAGGAATTTATGAAACAAATCACATAAGACAATTTGTTGAGAAAAATGAATCTGCTTGTATTAATTCAAATCAAAGAAGAACTTTACAACCTGTGCCTTGATGTTGTACAAGCTCCTCCTAGGGTCCAACAGGAAGTCTCCTCTACTTTGACAAGTTTCACTCACTTCCCGATGAAGCCAAAAGGTATATGATCTCTCCTCTCAAGCTTAACTAGGAAGTCTCAATTCCATTAGCATTTACCCTTAAAAATGTTCAGCTTCTAACCTCCTTAGCAACCAACCCAATGCCTTAATTTATAGTGCAATGGGGGGAAGTTACTAGGTCCTCCTTCAAAGGGATAAAGCCCTCCTTCAAAGGGATAGCTCCTCTCTTAAAGGGATTAGCTCCTTCTCTTTTGGGACGTATGAACCACCTTGGAGCGAACAATCCACGTCAAAATTCCTTCTAGAATCATCTAGAATTAACCCAAAGTGAGTTTTTTAGAATAAAATTGTGCCTTTTTGACTTTCACAGGGGTACGCACCCACCCCTTTACAGACAGAGCGTGCAGATACGTAGGTAACATGAACAAAGGGCGCGGGCCCGCATGTAAAAGTGAGAGAAAGTGTGGAACCAGAGCTTTATTGATTTTTAATGTCTTTCTCTCATTTTCAAAGCTTGACAAGAAGAGATGAGGTCTGAGACTTGCTTAGTAGGACAATATAAGTGATGATAGACCCATACTGACTGCAAATAGTCATGGTGACGATATTTCTGTGTGTAACAAATTGCCCCCTAAAGTGCGAAGTCTGTAGTAGATGAGGATTTCATTTATCATTTAGGAAGAGTGAAGTACTTTATCATTTCGAGGATCATCTTGTGGAGAGCCCGGTTGGAACCTGTAAAAACATTCAATGCAAAATATATGTATGAGATCATATCATCGCTGAGGTAGGCATTCCCATACTCATATCAAAACTAACTACTGCTCTAATATAGGAATGATCTTGTAATACATCACAAGTATAGACACAGTATGGACGCAGCCATCTGTGTATGAATATTCCACAGTATAATGAATACAAAATTCCTCGCAGCCTGGATGGTGGAAACTAGATCCAGGGTCTTCATTTCTACTTCCTGAAATAGTACGAGTCTATCCATGCGAATGAATGTGTTGAAGTCAAACATGGTAGAAACCACTTGATTACTAGTCAATGATGTAAACTGTTAACAAGTGTGAGAGAAATCACTAATAATGTCAATGGTTCTCAAAGTACTCAGTACAATCCATGAGATGTGATTAGATGTGTTGATGTCGAACATGTCATGGAATCCTTTGATAGAAGGTCAATTATGCAACCTATCATCGAAGGCGAGAAACCTACTATTGAGGCATGTAGATCGCAAGGTACTGGCGATTTCTAGATCATCTTTCTAGATAAAGAGCTGAGGTCGATAGAAAGCGATCCATCATAGGAAAGCCTACAACACGGAATCATAGATCAAGTTTGAAGAAATTTAGTTGCAAGGACTGACTTAGGGATGATCAAGATGGATGACAGATATTTTGCAGATGAATGGCTTATTTGCACTGACCTCTTGAACACATAACGACACGATAGATGGTTTGGTGATAATTGACCCAAAGTTAATACCCAGAAACCGACTGAAGGCTTTCAATGTGGTTTGATCAACTGTTAGGCAAAGGATTTCCCAACCCAGGTGAATGAAAGTGTCGTGTTTAAGAGTGGTTACAAAGTATGACAAACAGACTCATTTTTCTCTCTTTTCCCCCACCATTTCTAGAAAGTACCTCTTTATTTTTTACAAGCTTGAGGAGGATAACATGTGCTTGATTATAAGCTCATCCTTCGGATGAGTCCAACTTAGTTTAAATTTGAACCCTAAGAAGGAGTGGTCCATTCCTGTTTGTAATTGAACAGGTCCTTTACCGTCAAAATTTAATGAGTCCAGTATAGGAGAAACTCAGCGTTTTTCAATTTTAGAGAGTCTGAAAAAAACTTAAGAAGACTCCAGGGTTGACCTTTTTGGTAAATTTGTGTCTCCCAAGCCCAAAAAAGTATAAAATAATACTTGAGAGAACCGCTTGATCTTTACGACCAAGGAGTACTTTTCGTAATTAGTGCCTCTGATCTGAAAAAGTAAAAAAGCGATCAATGGCATGTTGTTTCATGACCAATATCGAATTTGAAATGACAAAAATCTAGCAATCTTTTCATGTTTTTTACGGTCAGAAAAGGGCTGTAAGAGGACCGTCTTTTTAGTTCCTCTTTAACGAGCTTAAAAAGAAAAACTCGGCAATATTTTCATGTTTTAGGAGCCAGAAAAGAGCTTAAAGGTGACTCTAATGTTTTTTCGTCGAAAATGACCGATTTCGCCTGAAAAATCCGTTACCCTGAACAAAAACTAAAACATTACTCATACCTGTTTAAAATGGATAAAAATGCTGCAAAAGTTACCTTTCTAAAGTGAAACATAAACAAATATACAATTTATTTATTCAAAAAACTTATAAAAAGGGCTTTCGTCAATTCATTTTTACCGTTTGAGATTTGGGTGAGAAAAAAGGGCTTTTGGTCAGAAACTTCCCGTGAAGATTGCGGAAAATCCGTCCATCGGAATCGAGCACCGTCTCCTCCAGGTAATCCACATCATCCTACTCTTCAATTTCATCTGTTTCAAATTGTTTTTTAGGGGTTTATTTCATTTTTTAGGAGCTTTTAGGTTCAAAAACCCGCGCGCGGGGGCCCGCAGGTGTACCACAGGGAACCCGCGTACCCCGACTTTTTCGCAGTGGGAAAAAAGTCGGGGGTACGCACCTGCCATGAAGGCAAGGTGCGGTCCCATGCACTGTCTCTAACCAGAGGGTGTGTACCCTGCGCAAAGGTTTTTAAAACCTAAAAAACTCTAAATTCACCCAAAAAATTTCAATTTCATATATTCTAACTCGCCTTTTTACTGAATGTAGGGTAAACATCATGCTTGATTGGCGAGAATGGGAGCATGAAGATTTAGATCTCGCTGCGATAAATCATCAACCTTCAATTGATGCATTGAAGGCATGCAGCTTGTACAAATTCTGGGCCATACCTGGCATGAGGTCCCAGGTGGACTTTTTGCAGTGGTTGGTGGATAGATGGAGCATACAGGACCAGTGATTCTTCATTGGTGGTCACCAGCTCGAAATAGAGCCGGCAGACATATACTTTTTGACTGGTTTGCCTAAGAGAGGTGAACATTTGACTCTATTCGGGGCTAGGGCAGGTGGCCAATCTGTCGATAGCCTCTGGCTAGAGTACTGCAATGCCCAGACTAGAGACAAAGGGATAGATATCAAAACCATATCCCATCCTGAACTCATGGTGATTGCATTTATGGTTACCAGACTCTACGGGAGCGCAACACTACATGTAGCCACTGGATCCCAGAAGTGGATGGCAGTTGACTACTTTCGAGGCACCATTTTCAACTAGTGCAATGTTGTGTTGGCTAATGTGAAAGGCCAACTGACAGGGCCAAGAACGGACAACTGAAGACCTTTGGATATGGTGCTTTAGTTTTGAGCTTTGGTCTGGAGAGGGTCCCAATGTTGGTCCCACAGCACCTCATTGTTGGAGCTGGACTTCCTCGAGAGCCCAAACTGATACGATGGGTTGCAATTATTGCCCGTCATCCTGATGAGGGGACAAAGATCATTCGATTCAAACCTGAGTATTTCCAATGGTTGGAAAATCAAGTTTTTGCTATTCAGGACTTTCCTTATGCTGGGGTAGATTTTCGCGGTGACCCAGACATGGCTCTTCAACCAGGAAAGCAATGGGATGACTTAGGTAAAATCATTTTCAACATTTTTCCTTTTTTTTTTTTTTTTTTTTTTTTTTTTTTTTTTTTTTTTTTTTTTT